>MU227013.1:3534837-3547702 GCA_018584345.1 Thuja plicata
TATATATATATACAGGATAACATTTGGCCTCACTTAATCCTCCATTGTAAAACAGACTTGCAACACACAAATGCATTCAAAAAAATAAAACAAGAAAAAAAAAATCATTTCTAGGGTTTGGAGGGTCAAAGAGGGAAGAAATCTTGTAGGAGATTCAAATATGTGACTTTTTGTCACTTCCCATCTTAGAGCCTAACCCTAATTTTGAATTAGGGTTAGGGCATGGAAGTTTTGGCTGAAAATATATTGTCACCCCTTTTCTTTATCTTTTATCTTTTAAAATGTCTTAGGAGAACCTTTTTGTGGGAGGATATTCCATTGTTTAAATATAAACAAATCTATGGGGTGCTTATTAAATTTGATTTTTTTTTTATATAGTTGTCTTAGGGAAATATCATCTTGGAGGATGTAATAGTTTATATAAGTGATTTCTCCTTGACATCTAGAATGATAACTTATAGTGAAATTATAGAATTAAAATCGCAACAAAGTGTTAATGAATTTAACTTCTAATGAGATTTAGTAAATTGAATTTTTATAGACCCTTTGAAACAATTTAGGATTTCGATAATAAACTGTTGTTATAAATCTTTTTTTATCCTGTTGTTGTACCTAATCTTAAATGTTTAAGCTAGAATAATATCTTTGAAATCTATAACCGAACTGTCAATTAGTAATATGATAAATAAATAAATTGAAAATGAAATATTTGAGAGGAAAACCTAATTAAGGTTTTTAGATAAAACATAGGGATTCTTAATGTTATTTTTATGTGGTCAATATATGTGGCCAGTATACTGACTATTATAAAAATAATATTATGGAAGTGCCTTAACCTAGAGGGTTATTTAACACAGAATCCTTAAGCTATTAACATACCATGTTTTTTGAATGACCCTGGAGACTAAGGATTAGGGGGTCTCTGTTGGTGCTCAAATCGACAGATTGGATTTCCTATGGACTTGCGAATCCAATGTTGGGAAACCCAAGTGATTTGGCCAACTAACAAGTCACAACCAAGGCAAGGTTGGAACTTTTGCAATTTTGGCTCTGCAAAAACCAACACTGGTAGGCCTATACCTTTACTTATCCTTCAAGTCACAAGGCTTTTTATAGCAGATAAGGAACACTTCAACCTTCTCTCACAAGTATGACAAGGAACTTGAAATAAATCTAACAGAAAGAAATATATCGTGAACTATAAACTAAAATACTTTAAGTAATTGAAAGAATGTTTAGTAAATGTGTATGTAATTTGAAATGAATAGATAGATAATATAGCACAAAACTATAAAAAATGAACTGAATAACTATAATCCAAATAATGATTAGACCAGTGCCTTATTCTACCATGGGAAATAGAGTCAAGATCATTCCAATCTTATGTTCAACCTCAGAGATAGTTTTAAAAGATAAATTATCACTTCAAATGTGTTATGGAATGTACATGAAACCTGAAAAAAAATTTGAAATATTTCAAATGGACGATACTTCTCAGATGACAGACCAATTGACTAAGGCCTCAATCAATAGAATCTAACCATGAAAAATGAGAAAACCAATTGAAAATATAGACTATGAATCAAATCAGGAAGCATGCACATCAAACTATCACTTTGAAGAAGTTCTATTGGTTTATCCGAGGGACTAATTGTAAAATGATAATGAAACTATTACACATGTGAAAGAAAAATGACTTATCCTTATTGATTTTGAAAAAATAGTACATCCAGGTCCATGTTATACTTGTTGATTAAAAACTATACAAATATGTGAAATTGTATTATATTCTATTGTTTTACATTTTATATTATGTATATATATGTTTTTGAGTAGCTTTCACACCTCTTTAAGGAAAAAAGACACAACCCTTATTACAAATTATTTTGAAAAACAATAAACTAACTAAAAAATAACTATCTAACTTTTGGATTTGTCTTTGGTCGAAAATCCAAGACATATCATGAAAAGCTAAGATTTCTTCTAGAGATAGGAAATTTGATTTCCCAAACTGGGTCATTTTTAGATTTTTAAAATTCGACCATCTTCAACCTCTGTCAGCATCATCTTTGCAGGAAGATGAAATTCTAGCATTTTTTGAAACCTTCGCTTACAGAATTTTGATTCTTCCTATCACAAAGCTTCCTTCCTTAATACATCAACTTTTAATTGAAATTTAATATAGTTTTTTATCCCATTTTATGTACTCCATCATATCATCAATTATTGGGCATAGAGTTTTGGATTCCATTTTTTAGAGTTTTATCACTTTATAGGACTCCAAATTTTGCCAAAAATTGACAGCTCCAATAGGCTCTTTCTGGGGATGTATGCTCCTTGTGAGTGTAGCGAGATCCCAGTTATCTTTGGAGAAGAAGACCGAGTATTCTTAATAAATATGATGCAAAACAAAATTGGGTGGCCCCAAGCCCCCCAAAAGTGAACCTTGATCCTTTCCTCTGTCAACAAGAGTATTTGAAAATAGACAATTTTTAGAATTATTTAGCACTAATATGTGATCCCTTGTTGTATTAGATGTATCATCCTTATAGAGAATACTTATTGGTTCCAGTTCATCAATGCAGTGTTTGGATTTTGATTTGTGTTTATCCTTTGAGAAATCATTAGGCACAGTGTATTCCTTGTTGGATGGAGGATCCCTATAAATATGATTAGTTATGTAAGTATCTAAACTAAGTTCTTTTTCTTGGATGTTTTCTTGCACACAATCTTCCCTATTTCCATTCTCCAGATACTATTTCTCCTCACATAAAGGTTTTGAAGGTAGCTCATATTCAAGAACTATTACTTCTTTTATAACAAGAATCTGATTAAGTGGGATACTTGGATAATTTTTATTATTACTTTCCAACACATTCTTATCATTATGCTTGGCTATTTCAATCTCATCTTCACAAGTCTAATACAACTCTCACTCATAGAATGAAATAATGCATGTCTCACTTTCTAAATACACTTCCCCATACATATTTTGAGTTTCATCATCTTCAAAATGATCACTAGCCTCACAATCTTTATCATGATGTTGATGGAATTGATTACATAGAAAATATTCTTCAAATAATGGATTCAAGGATATAGAGAACTTGGGCATCTCTCCATGAGAGCTTTTATCTGAAACTTCTTCATGTTCATATTTTGTATGTTGTTCTATTTCATCTCCATTATTTGATTCCTGAAATTTATCATATTCTTTATCTAATACCCCGTGAGTATTGTACTCATCCATCAACATGCTTATGATGGTGTATTGAGAAAAAAATTTGACCACTCTTCTCAACATGTTTTTGATATTCCATGTCTAGTAAATATTAGATTTCTTTTGTACTAAGAATATCTTCTTCCTCATCATCATGGTCATTGATACTTGTTTCCATGCAAATCTCACTACGTACAGATTCTTCTTCAATATGATCTAAATTTTCTTCCTCTATGCCATCATTCTTTTCTTCCCTCAATACTTCACATATTTTCTCAAGAAAAACTAATAGTTGAGAATCATGGAAGATTCCTAACTCACAAAGTTTATCCATTAATTCCCTTCCTAGAGGCCTAATATCTGAAGGTATTTCCTGATAAATCTTTATCATTCTCATGAAAAAATCTATTGCAGGTTTACCTTTATATCTTTCCAAATTGAAGAATGTATCCAAAGAGGACATGTAAGATTCTTCCTCCAAAATATAATTTGTCTCTCCTTCCTGTTCATAGAACAAGTTTTGTTCCTAATGCATGTTTTCTTCTTCATCACTGAGATTTTCTTCTTGTTCAATCTGATCATAAGCCTCCTTTTCTCTATCTTATTCTAATGCATGCATAAGGAACTTCAAATCAGGGTCATCTGGCAAGATTCCCAACTCTAGAATTTTTTTGATGAATTCCTTGAGTGGAGGCCTGATGTCTAATGGTATATACTTATAAATGCTTGCCATTCTTATGAACAAATGTGGTATAGAATCCTCCTCAAATCTCTCCAAAATAAAAAATGCATCAAGTGGAGAAAGAATAGGATCCTCTTCTATGGTGCAACTTTGTTCTTCATATTTTTCATAACACCTTTTGTCATCTTAAACACTGGGATCATGAAAAATATCAAGAAACCATTGCTCAAACTATCTCCATGATGAAATGGACTATGTAGGTAATGATTCATATTATTTTTGTGCATAGTCCCTTAAAGTCCTGAAAAATAATTTCATCACCGTATCTTCTGCACAAATCTCATAATCTTCTATAAATATGTAAAATGCATCTAAGTGTTGCAATGCCGATTCATCCCATTCTCCATGGAACCCTGGTAGAAGTTGTGAAATTTTTGGTGATAAATTATTTGGGATGCATTAAAATATCCTAACATCCAATGGCTTGATGCCATCTAGAATAAATGGTTTTCCCTGAAATGATGGATACATTTGAAAAAACAATCCACCATCTCCTTCTGAGTCTTCTCCCTCAGTAGAGTCACTGACTGATATACTTTGTTCAATAGAGTCACCTTCTTCTTATTAGAAGGAAAATACTTACTATCTTCTGACTTCTTTTCTCCAAGTAGAGTCTTAAATATATCACCAGAGCTTCTAGGTAATCTTCAATTTTGTCTTTCATAGACAGTCCCCAGTAGAGTCACCAATCTAGAGGTGCTCAAATTGAGAGATTGGATTTACTATGGACTTGCCAATCCAATGTTGGGAAACCCAAGTGATTTGGCCAACTAATAAGTCACAACCAAGGTAAGGTTGGAACTTCTACAATTTTGGCTCTACAAAACCAAGGCTGGTAGGCCTATACCTTGACTTGTCCTTCAAGTTACAAGGCTTTTTATAGCAGATAAGGAACACTTCAAACTTCTCTCTCAAGTATGGCAAGGAACTTGAAATAAATTTAACAGAAAGCAATATATCGTGAATTGTAAACTAAAATACTTTAAGTAATTGAAAGAATGATTAGTAAATGTGTATGTAATTTGAAATGAATATATAGATAAGATAGCACAAAAATCTAAACAATGAACTAAATAACTATAATCCAAATAATGATTAGACCAATGCCTTATTCTACCATGGGCAATAGAGTCAAGATCATTCCAATCTTATGTTCAACCTCAGAGACAATTTTACAAGAAAACTTATCACTTCAAAGGTCTTATGGAATGTAGATGCAACATGAAACAAATTCAGAAATATTTCAAATGGACAATACTTCTCAGATGACAGACCAATTGACTAAGGCCTCAATCAAAATAATTTAACAATCCAAAATGAGAAAACCAATTGAAAATATAGACTATGAATCAAATCAGGAAGCATGCACATCAAACTATCACTTTTAAGAAGATCTATTGGTTTATCCGAGGGACTAACTGTAAAATGATAATGAAACTATTACACATGTGAAAGAAAAATGACTTATCTTTATTGGTTTTGAAAAAATAGTACATCCAGGTCCATGTTATACTTGTTGATTAAAAACTATCCAAATATGTGAAATTGTATTATATTCTATTGTTTTACATTTTATATTATGTATATATATGTTTTTGAGTAGCTTTCACACCTCTTTAAGGTGAAAAGACACAACCCTTATTACAAATTATTTTGAAAAACAATAAACTAACTAAAAAATAACTACTTAACTTTCAGATTTATCTTTGGTCGAAAATCCAAAACATATCATGAAAAGCTAAGATGTCTTTTGAAGATAGGAAATTTGATTTCTCAAACTGGGTCATTTTGAGATTTTTAAAATTTGACCATCTTCAACCTCTGTCGGCATCATCTTTGCAGCAAGATGAAATTCTAGCATTTTTTGAAACCTTCGCTTATAGAATTTTGATTGTTCCTATCACAAAGCTTCCTTCCTTAATCCATCAACTTTTAATTGAAATTTAATATAGTTTTGTATCTCATTTCATGTACTCCATCATATCATCAATTATTGGGTATAGAGTTTAGGATTCCATTTTTTAGTGTTTTATCACTTTATAGGACTCCAAATTTTGCCAAAAATTGAGAGCTCCAATACTCTCTCTCTTCCCCACATCATCAAACTCTATTAGTAAATTAGGGGATGACATGTGGACTCCTTATAACCTCACACTGTTTAGTCCTTGAGTGTTATGCTAAATTTGATTCTAGTCAAACATATGATTAAACATCACCTTGTGCATTTTTAACTGTAGTAGATGACTAGGGTTAAGGGAGGTTGACACTTAGTCATGATTCCCCTTAGATCCTCTTGACATTAATATTACTCTTTCAAAAAAAAAAAATTGTTGCATTTTTGGGTGCAAATTTTTAGGTATGACACTTGGTATTAGAGCTAGGTTTCAAAATTGGAACCTTAAACCCACTATGTTTCTTAAAACTGTAAAACTATTATTTTAACATTTTCAAAAAAATAAAAATAAACTTAATATAAAATTTGCGCAACAAATTTCAACATATTCATTTCAAAATTAAGATATTACCTATCTGAGCACTATAGGAAGTGATAGATTGATGAGTTTCATGACCTTCAGTAGAGAGGGCTCACCATCACACAGTATGAGTGTAAGTTCTTGGAACTTCTACCCTATGTTGACTATATGAGAGATGAGAAGATCAAGGTCAACTGCTTTGTTAGAGGGTTGAGTGCATCTATATCAGGTTCAGTGCACATGGTAGCAACCAGGAACCTTCGAGAGGCTGTGGAAAAGGCCTTGATTACTGAGGAGATTGAAGGTAGGGGACAAGATACATGAGATCGGTCACATAACTGAAACATTACAGCATGGAATTTAGGGTATCATAAAACACAATGGAAAGGGAATAACAACAACAATTAGAACAATAATAGGCATTCCTTGGGATCTTACAAATCCCCTACGTCTCAACAACATTCATATTAGGGACAAAAATAGAAGGCCCCTCAAGGGAAACAAGGTTCCAAGCCTAAATAGTGGCAGTCACAGGCTCCTAGTAAGGACCAGAGGTCATAGGCATCATCGACACCCCCATCTAGGACTCAACAGTCCTCCAGGGGTGGTTATAGAGGTTCTAGTAGGATAGGTGGCTCATAGTATTCTAGACCCTAGGGTACCTAGTTCTAGACTTGAGGGCCATGTTATTCTTGTGGTGCCATGGGGCACTTGGCTAGATATTTCCCTCAAGGGGGTGGTTAGCACACTGCAGCATTAGAGCCCACTGTTGGTGATATGGGTAGATCCCACAGAGTTTTTGCAGTGGTTGACAACCACCAGGTAGAACATCAGGCTACTATGATTGAGACTACAAGTATGATTGGAGGTAACATAGTTACTATTCTATTTGATTTAGGTCCTACAGATTCTTTTGTTTCTCCATTGGTTGTGGAGTGTTGCAGGATAGTGGTAGCTAGACAAGAAGTTAGTTGGGAGGTAGAGTTAGCCTCAGGTTCTAGAGTATCCATCACTTCCTACGTGAGGAGTGATACTCTAGAACCAAGAGGATCAATGATAGGGATGAAGAAGTAGAAAAGGAAACTTCTCTTAATGATCATCCCATGTTCCAGGAATTTGTAGATGTGTTTCCTTTAGAATTACCTCATATGCCTCCCCATAGAGTAGTTGATTTCCATATAGACCTTGTGCCAGGTGTTGTACCAGTATCTATGACACCTTAGAGAATGTCTCCTAATGAGCTTAATGAGCTCCTTGAGAAGGGGCACATATGACCTATTGTCTCTCATTGGGGTGCACTAGTTATCTTTGTCAAAAAGAAGGATAGATCACTTAGATTGTGTATGGATTACAGGTAGTTAAACAAGTTGACCATTAAGAATCGATATCCACTACCTAGGATTGATGACCTGTTTGCTCAGTTGCAGGGTGCCCGTGTGTTCTCCAAGAGATCTTAAATTAGGGTACCATCAGTTGAGAATCATGGAAAGTGATATCCCCAAGACAACTTTCTGGACTAGATATGGACATTATGAGTTCACTATTGTGCCTTTTGGTCTTACGAATGCCCCTGCTATGTTCATGAGCCTCGTGAATGGAGTATTCCATACTTTCCTTGATAGATTTGTGGTTATGTTCCTTGATGACATACTGATTTATTCTCGTAATGAGAAGGAACATGAGGAGCATCTGAGATAGGTATTACAGTGCTTAAGGGACAACCAGTTGTATGGAAGTTTGTCAAAATGTGCCTTTTTTCAGAATAGAGGTCTAGTATTTAGGCCATGTTATTTTAGGTGATGGGATCTCAATGGACCCATCTAAGATTGATGCCATTATTAATTGGCTGGAACCTACTTCTGTGACCAAGGTTAGAAGCTTCATGGGTCTCATAGGATATTACAGGCAGTTTGTACAGGCTTTCTCTAGAGTGGCTCATCCTATCACCTTCCTTCAACAAAAGGGAAAGAAGTTTGATTGGATAGAGAAGTGCGAGAGGGCCATTCAGGAGCTCAAGAAAGAAATTACTAGTGAACCTATTCTAGCAGTGCCAGAGCCTACAGTAGACTTTGTAGTCTGCACAGATGCTTCCTTGGATTGTTTGGGGGGAGTTCTTATGTAGGATGGGTGAGCCATAGCATAGGAGTCTAGGAAAATTAAGACTCATGAGCTCAATTACCCTACCCATGACCTTGAACTTGCGGCATTAGTGCATGCTTTAGTGCGATGGTGACACTTTCTCTTGGGAAATCAATTTGAGCTTCATTCAGACCATCAGAGTTTGCAGTATATATTCACTCAGCCGAACCTTAATGCTAGGCAGAGGAGGTGAATGGAGTTCTTATGTGATTATGACTTTGATTTCCATTATATCAAAGGAAAAGAGAATGTGGTCACTGATGCCTTGAGTAGGAGGTGATATGAGTTATCTTCCATGATCACTGGTATAGACTTGAGAGATTGTATATTACACCATTTGTAGGAGGATGCCTTATATTTAGAGGTTTGTCAGTTGATCTGATCTTAGAGACCCCTTGTGGGTAGATTTTTAGAGTATTACTTAGAGTCTAATGGAATATTACATCATAGAGGATGCATCTATGTACCTTATTCCAGGGATTTGCATAATATCATCATGCTAGAGGCTCATAGAGCCCCTTATGTGGTGCATCCTGGAGTTAAGAAGATGCATGCTGATTTGAGATAGCTCTATCATTGGTCGGGTATGAGACAACATATTGCAGAGTTAGTAGCCTGGTGTCTTGAATGCCAGAAGGTTAAGGCTAAGCATGGTCATCCTAGAGGGCTCTTTCAACCCCATGAGGTACCTATGTGGAAGTGGGATGTTATATCTATGGATTTTATTATTGGTCTCCCTATGTCATCTCAACGTCATGATGCTATCTTGATGATAGTTGACAAGTTGACCAAGGTGGCCCACTTTTCACCCGTTCATACCACATTTACAGCCCCAGCAGTGGCTCAAGTCTTCATGAGGGATATAGTCAGACTGCATGGCATTCCTCAGAAGATCATTTTCAACAGGGATTCTCTCTTCACATCATCTTTTTGGAGAGAATTATAGGCAGCTTTAGGCACCAGGCTCAACTTTAGCACCGCTTATCACCCACAGACAGATGGTCAGACTGAGAGGGTGAATCAATTTCTCAAGGATATTCTTCGTATGTATGTTATGGATCATCAGGTCAAGTGGGAAGAGTATTTGCACTTAGTAGAGTTTGCCTATAATAATAGGCATCATTCATCTTTGGGTATGCCACCGTATCAGGAACTTTATGGTAGACCTTGCAAGACACCTTTGAGTTGGGACAGGATTGAGGATAGAGTTACCATTGGACCATAGCTAGTCCTAGAGATGGAATAGCAGGTAGCCTTAATTAGGCAGCATCTCCTAGAGGCATAGGATCGACAGAAGAAATATGCTGATGCAAAGAGGACAGATTGGGTTTACATGGATAGAGATAGAGTCTTCTTGAGAGTGAAACCTCACAATAGTCCAATCTATTTTTGAAATGGTTCTAAGCTTGCACCTCGATTTGTGGGACCATTTGAGATATTAGAGAGGATAAAACCAATTGCTCACCATCTAGCCCTGCCACCTAGCTTATCACACATCCAAAATGTGTTTCATGTTTTTGTTTTGAGAAAATATATTTATGATGAGTCTCACATCATATATTGGGATGCCTTATATGTGGAGTCAGACGAGCAACTAGCATTGGAGCCTATTCGCATTTTGGCATGTCAAACGCTAGGCCTACGAGGCTGAGAGCTAGACCAGGTTAGGGTTCAATGGGATTCCTATGATGAGGTTACAACTTCATGGGAGGACGCAGCACATATGAGAGCTCAGTATCCCCATCTTTTTGATGAAATCTAGGAGGAAGTTCAATCCTAGTGGGGAGGATGTGAGGCATCACCCTGAACCCCATCGTAGTTTTCCAGTTTTCTGCTTATGATAGATTTAGCATAGGATACCTTACTTTTGATGCACTATAGACATTATGGACTTTATGCTTTATGCCATGGATTTGATTATTTTGGATGTATGGACACATGATGCCTTATGATGCACCTTATGGACTATATTATGTTTTCTATTATGGACATTTATTTTGACACTATTTATTTGGAAACTCATTATGATTATATTATGGTCATTTGATATAGATATTGAATTTTGATTCTTGCAATGTGAATTTTATCTTATGATAAATGCTTATAATGAGAATTATGTAATCTTGTGATCTTTAGTAATAAATACAGCATGTTGATGTTTTCCTTAAATTTTGAATATTGTTTATTTCTTATGTTGTATATTTATTCCTCAAACTACTGATATTTGTATTGAGTGTGTAGGTAAGAAACCATGGTATTTTATCTGGGGAACCAAACAAAGGGAAATGCGAACTCAATTTGAGCCAAGGTTGTGTCTAATGAAAGACAAGACCTCATTGTTTCATAATTTTATTCATAAATGTATTTGGATGATTGTGGTAGTGTAACCTTTTAATGTATTTCTAAATTCTTTGTGAGTTTTTCTTAAGTGGATATGACATGGCCTAGTGATGTGTAAATGTTGTGTGCATCATTTGACACTTGTGATTTGTACTCAAGGCCATGACATGTCAACTTGGGAATGGTTGTCCACCTAACTAGATTATTACATTAGTGAATCCCCATATGCATACCTTGGGTTGGGAGATGGGAGTGTGGTAACCTCATTGGAATTTCGAAATTACTCTTAGAGTGGACTTTTAGAGGGGTTGTGAAGTGTCAGGGGTGTATTGGGGTAATTTTTAGGTAGCCCACTTGTTATACCAATAGTTAAGGGTCATTTTAACCCTAGGATAGCCTCTAGTTGACCATGTGACCCTTCCAAAAAGTTGATTTCTCAAGTTGGACGAAAATCAACTCTTGTGAGGCTTGACTTGGATAGAACACCATTCCAAATTTGTGTTAAGACATAATTCACCTTTTTGAAGCTTCCTTCTTTAGTTCCATTTTTGGTAAGGTGTAAGAGTTTAGGGAAGAGGGACCAATTGGAGAACTTTCCTTTTCCCCATGAGCTTTCTTGTGGCTTTTTAGTGGGAACTCTCCAAGTTGGAGAGTTTGAACACCCACTCCCGAACTTAGGGACATAGCTAGAGTTGGTGATCTTGGAAGAAGGGATTCGGCTTAAAAGGGAGCTCTTCTAAAACTTTCTTCCTTAAGCCTTGATTTTAGGTTGGTGGATTTTATGCAACTCTCTCTCTCATTTAATCTTATGTTCTCTTGTTATATGTTTTTTGTTGTGTTTTATGGGCTTGTTGAAAGCCATGAATCTTTTTTGCATTGTAATGTTTGATGTTGTTGCAAGCATTTCCTTTTGTTTTTCCTTTGTATGTTTTGTTAATGGGAGTATCAAGAATCACTTACCCTTGGGAGGGAAGAGTAGTCTTGGGGGTGGAGGTGTTATGATAGCCCTTGGTGTAAAGTCTCTCCTCAAGTAGGAGAGGGAAAAATCATGGAGTATGGGCTCCATGAAGCCTCCCTCATTGTTGTTTCATTGGGGGTCATAAGGGTAAGAAGTTGTTTTTGTTGCAAATGTGAAAGTAAGAGTTTGGACAGCCATGTGAGGGCTGAGTTTTTTATGTTTTGGGTTGGCCTTCTCCCTTGGGTACTTGGTCCACTTCACCCCTAGAAGGATCCTTGATTAATCCATTGTGTAAGCCTTTGGGAAATGGGAGTTGAATGTAAAGATCTTCATGTTCTTATGTTGTTTTTTTTTGTTTGAATGTAACCTACTTTTGTTTGGTTCCCCAAGCTCGAGGGTGGCCTCATAAGAGGCCTAGGTTGGGTGGAGAGAAGCCCCATGGTTTCTTGTTTTCCCTTATCTTTGCTCTTGTATGCAGATTTGAAGATTGAAGATACTTAAAAGTTGAAAGAGCTTAGGAGGAAAGAAAATATGGTTGATAATTTTCTCAACATCATGTTATCTTTATGTAAAGACTATTACGCTTATGTTAGCCATGTAACAAAGAAAAAGTAGTATATTGTAAGGATCCTTAAAGGCTGAAAGTTAATTTACTTGTAGTAGGAAGAAGCCATTTCTACAAAAAAAAAAAAATTGATAGCTTTTAACAAAGGAATGTATTTGAAAACTATAGCTTGAGTAATCTGCAAGTTAAGAAAACAATTTATATCTTTAAAATATTAGTACCTTTCAAACCATTTTCACAATTTTCAACTTAGTTTTTTTAAAAGAAATATAAATACTTGGAAATGCATATCAAGACCATATCCAAAATATCTATCTTCTATTTGATGTTATGTCTTTAAAACAATTAGAAAAGAAAGAGAGATTTTCTTTGCATAACTAAATACAGAAATTCATATTCAGATTTAATAGAGAAGGTTATATATATA
>MU227013.1:3568807-3597994 GCA_018584345.1 Thuja plicata
AATGGTGAAATTCTCCTCTAGATAGAAGTCACCCCAATTATGAGTTCCAGGCCAATTCTCTAGATACTCACAAGGCCTCAATAGTTGAATGACCTTCAAGGGAATTCTAGTCCTTCTGATTCCCAGAATCTTTATTATTGGAAACGCTATCCAATTCTCAAAAGCACAAAAATCACAATCCCTGGAATTAAAGTTCCAATCCCTAACCCAGAACTGGATAGGATTTGGATGTCCTTGAAAGGATCTCTGTGGAGAAAAATTGTCAGGGTCCATGATTGCAAAATTGAAGTAGAGGAGAAGGTGCATCAGAACTAAATAGTGTAAAAACTTTGGCTCATCCTTCCCCTGAGGGTTTTTCAATTTCTTCTGTGTAGTAATGAAACCCTCATGCATCTCATCGATTATATGTTGGATATAATCATAACTTGTGCTGGAATGAATCTCCTGTAGGTCCAAGACCATCATCAAGATGCCATGACCTATTCTCTCAGCATCTCCATCTATTCCTAATACTCTGCAAAGAGCATAGGCATTATACTTGATATAAAAGTACAGGTCCTTGTAAAAATATGGGTAAGCTCCAGCCTGAGGACCTATATGATCTCTTATTTCTTGTGGCATATTCTTTTTCAATAAGCCCCTAGCAACACCAAGCTTATTGCTATATCTCTTCTCTTGTTTCTTCATGTCAATTTTGGTTGACATAGTACTAAAAAGGCCAAATGCTTGCATAAAAGAATTTCTATTTAGGACAAAAAAATTGGTGCCATCCTCCCTTTTGATGGTCTT
Organism: Thuja plicata; assembly: GCA_018584345.1. NCBI lineage: Eukaryota > Viridiplantae > Streptophyta > Pinopsida > Cupressales > Cupressaceae > Thuja > Thuja plicata. The sequence goes on from MU227013.1 coordinate 3,569,597, forward strand.
TGTGAGTACATCATAGTGATTAGCCAGTTCCAAAAATAGGTCAACATCAAGGAATACATCAGGCACTAACAACCTACCCATTCCAGATATCCAAGGGTTTGACACAGGGATAGGTTTATCATAATTTTTGTAAAAATAAGTAAAGAGAGAATAACCTGTTGTTCCTGGGGTCACTGCATCTCTGATATCTTTGAAATCATCTTTGAAAATACCAGCATCAATCTTTCTATTCTGAGTTGACCCTGGCAGCAGCTGGAGAAACTCATCTGAGAAGCTAGGTTTTCCTTTGGGATCGTCTCCACTACCTCCACTAGTAGATGCAATGCTCATAGCAGTACTCATGTTTGTAGGCACTTGAATCCCTGACTGGACGATATTGAAAAAAATCTAAGCACAACTCTTTGTATCACTTAGAAATTTCAATCACCTTAGAACACTGTAATAGCTCAGAATATCACTTTTCGCTCTGAAACAACAACTTGGCCCTGAAATCATAAACTCGGTAAATAGGAATGAACGCACAATCCCCTGTTTATAGCCAAAGGATTTAGAGTACATGGCTCAAAATTCAGAAATGTCAGTTTTTCCATTAAGTTGATATGCCATGAAACGTTCAAAAACATAGCCGTAGTTGAGCGAGGTGACAAAAAATCAAATTTAAATCATGAATATTTTGGCGCAATCATAAAATGGTTAAGATAGCTGACATGGCACTCTCTGATTCGTCCTTTGTCATACATCTCAGCTACCTTTTGTACACAGTAATCAAAAATTCTTGTATCTGATTGGCCGCCGGGTGATCTTCTCTGTCACATCCTCCACTTGGCATCGCTTTTATAGATCCTGTTATCAGGCGACCTCGCGACCTCATTAAGTCTCTTTGTCGTGAGCACATTTCCTTAACCATGGTTTACTCTTCAGACTTGGCGACAATGTAACTCTTTTACCTCGGTTAACCCAAGTCTCTCTAGCGATCAGGCGACTACGAAAAAACTGAAGTCGCATGGACTTAACTCTAACTCAGCTTTGTTCATCAGACTTCGCGACAAACCGTTACCATTTAACATTTCATTTTTATCACCAAGTCGCTGGATGCTCATTACTCTTTTCTAGATTACACGATAACCTTTAGTCGCTGAGTCGGGTGATACATTTATCATGACATTATTACTGAAAAGGTACCCTTTCTCTGTTTACAGCGACCTCGCGACATACCTTAATTGCTAAGTCAGAAGGACTTTTTCCCTGGGGCACTTTTATCACCAGACTACGCGACCACCGTCAGATCTCTTCATCCCTTCCATCGCACGGCGGTCACATAATTGCCTTACATTTCCTTATGCCCTTAAATCATCAGGAGACTTCGTGACTGAAGGTGAAATGACTTTAGTCTCCTTATCGCTTGATCCCTTTCCTCCTTCTGGTGACCTCACGACAGCCATTAGTTCTGTGACAGGTGTCATCTATTCTTTCGTCCTCTTTATGCATTCTGGAAAGCTGAGTGACTGCCCTGATCTGGCAACATCCCGACTGAGGGAAATCACTTAACATGAAATCATTACTCACATGGTTGGGAATGTTATCCTCTAACTGTCAACTTATCACGAGACCACGCGACTGGAGAGTTCTTTAACTTTTTTCCATGGGCTGATCAAGCGATCACGCGACATGAAGTGAAGCGCGAAGTTGGAAGACATTTCTTTGACCTGTTGACTCTTCTCGCGATCACCCGACTAAAAAGAGATCGCCAAGTCTCGAGACAGTGATGGAATATTCTATTTCTTAAAGAGACTACGCGACATAAAGGAAAAGCTAAGTCGGGAAAGGTTTTGGCATATTCGATCTGGGTAACGCGATCAAGCGACCTAACTTAAAACACATGTCTTAAGTGACTGAAAAAGGTAATGACAAAACATAAGACATGGCTGAGGGTTTAAACATGCATCGTTTAATGCTAGGCTTTTAGGGTTTTTTCAGGGTTTTGACAATTTGGCAAGGTATAGGCATGAAAACCTAAAAATTTTGCAGAGAGCAAGACAAAGAACAAGGCAAGGAGCAAAAACAAGAAATACAACCAATAGTTTGTTGATGACTTTTCTAGGATTATGTGGGTTTCATTCTTAAAATAAAAGTTTGAATCCTTTGAGAAGTTTAAAATATTCAAAACTAAGGTTGAGAATGAATCCAGATTAAAATTGAAATGTCTAAGATCAAATAGAGGAGGAGAGTTCACCTCTGACTAGTTTTACAACTATTATGAAGAACGTGCAATTAAAAGATAGTTGAGTGCACCTAGAACCCCACAGCAGAATAGAATAGTAGAAAGGAGGAACATGATTATACTTGATATAGTACACACTATGATGATTGAAGGAAAAGTTGCGCACACATATTGGAGAGATGCAGTGAATGCAATAGTCTATACTGTCAACAGAACTCAATTGAGGCTAGGTGTAGATAAAACACACTATGAACTTTGGTTTGGTAATGTACCTATATTAAAGTATTTCAAAATCTTTGGCAGCAAGTGCTACATCAAGAGAGATGATGGTCTTGGTTAGTTTGATGCCAGAAGTGATGAAGGTATTTTCCTTTGTTACTCTACAAAAAGCAAAGCATACAGATGTTTCAATTTGAGATTGAAAAGGTAATTGAAAGTACTCATGTAAAAATTTATGAAAAGTTTATTGTTCAAGAGAGATACTATGAATATGCACCTATGATTGAAGATGGTACAGTAGTAAGAAACAAAGCAAGATTGGTATGTAAAGGATATGTACAAATAGAAGGAATAGACTACACTAATACATTTGCTCCTATGAGCAGATTGGAAGCCATTAAATTGTTCTTGGCCTATGCAACTGTCAAAGACTTTAAAGTTTATCAAATGGATGTAAAGTCAGATTTTCTGAATGGAGAGTTGAAGGAATAAGTTTACATAGAATAGCCTAAAGGATTTAATCTTTCAGATGAACCAGACATGGTATGCAGATTGAAAAAATCATTCTATGGTCTTAAAAAAGCCCCAAGAGCTTGGTATGAGAGACTTGATGGTTATCTTACCAAGATTGGATTCAAGAACGAAGTAGCAGATTGTAACTTGTTCATAAGAGAGACACCTAATGGATTATTATTAGTTTCCATATTTGTTGATGACATTAACTTTGGAGGAAATGACAAGCTCAGTATAGCATTTGCAAAAGAAATGCAAAATGAATTTGAAATGAGCATGATTGGTCCTATAGAATACATTTTGGGACTAAATGAAAAATAGACAGATAAAGGTATATTTATTAATTAGTCAAAATATGTAAAGGAAATATTGAAGACCTTCTAGATGGAAGATTGTAAGCCATTATGCACTCCTATGATTACAGGAAGAAAGATTTCAAAAGATGATGATTCCACAGCAGTTGATAAGACATTGTAAAATTCTATGATTGGTAAACTCATTTATCTAACTCAATCTAGACTTGAAATATCTAATGGAGTTGGCATTTTTGGAAGTTTTGTTGTTGAACCCAAGAAGAATCACCTAATGGAAATCAAGAGGATATTCAGATATCTAAAGGGAACTACAGACTATGGTTTATGGTATCCTAAATCAGAGAATGTACAACTTCATGTGTATACAAATGTAGATTGGGAAGGTTGTATTGATGATAGGAAGAGCACTTCATGAGGAGCATTATTTCTTGGAGATAGGTTGGTTTCTTGGGTAAGAAAGAAGCAGAACTATATTTCTTAGTCAACAACAAAAGATGAATATGTCACTTTAGCACTGAATTGTTCAACCATGGTTTGGATCAAGAAGATGGTTAAAGAATTTGGTATTCAGCTTGATTATCCTATTTTTATTCATTGTGATAATAGTAGCACTATCAGCATGTCTAAGAAACCTGTGATGCATGCAAAGGCAAAACACATAGAGATCAATTACCATTTTCTGAGAGAAAAGGTTGCAGACAAAGAAGTAAAATTGGACTATGTGAGAACCAAACAATAGCTGGTTGATATTTTCACAAAGCCCTTATCAAAGGATAATTTTGAGTATCTCAGGGAGAATTTGGGAGTAATTCCCTCTTGTGAGTCTGTTTAGAAGAAGCAGCAATAGCATCAGTCATTAAGCCACTGATGAATGGTTTACTACTCTACTTCTGGAGTAGTACCTGTGCCTAATGATTTATGGCACCCTTTTCAATTGATGTCAAAGGGGGAGTATATAGTAAGGGGGAGTATGTACTAAGGGGGAGAATATACTATGGGGGAGTATATACATGGAACATAAACATACTCAGAAGAACTGAAGCAGTATAGAGGAATTCTTGATGTGGATATTGAGAAGATTGTAAAAGAACGAGGACACCATGAATAGAGGATGTTTTTAGTATAATATGTTGCCATCAATGTCAAAGGGGGAGATTGTTGGAGATTTGATTTTGAGCAGTTGATTGATTGTATGTTTGTCATTGATGACAACATATAATACACAGTAGTGATTCTATATGTACTTATCCGAATGATGACATGAAGAATTGTGTGGTTAGATACATATTTTAGACATGTTTATTATGTTATGTTCATACACATAGATATAGATATGATGTTTCAGTCAAGTTGTGTAATTTTGTTATTGCAAGTTACAGTTCTGGAAGAGTATCTGTTCAGAGCCGACGTACGTAATATGTTTCTTGAGTTGCGCCTATCTTTAGGATATGTGTTTATTTATCCATGATTAGTTATGATTTTATGATAGTTATCTAAAGGTGCCAAACTTGTTTCAAGAAGATTTCAAAGTTAGAGTCAATTTGGTGAGGCTGACATAGTGAAGCATCGCGTCTATTCAGTTTATACTTGCGCGGTTGTAATTATACTTGCGTGTTTAGTAGAGCCAACAAGGATGTTATGAAGAGTTGTCTTACAGGTCCCATGAGATCATACTTTGAGGAAGATACTTATACCAAGTCATTTGTGATATGCTAAGTGTGAATGATACGAAAAGAGATGAAAGATGTACAGAGTAGATTATTAGAGTTGGTTCATTCATCAAGAGTTTATGTGAAGAAGAAGTGAAATATTGTAATACACTAGAACTGATCAAGACAATAGGTCTAATCTATAGTTCATCATTAGATATAGTGCATATATGTTATACATAAGGGTGTAGGATTTACCATTAAGTAGTGAGCTTTTGGACAGTGAGTCCACCACCCATAACAGGGTTATTTGTAAAAGACTCCTAACAGGGTCTGAACCTTAACCAGGTCACTATACTTATTGCATTGTAAAGTAAAACTCCTAACAAGGTTGAAATATCTTCTAACAGGGATTACTACAAACAAGTATAGTTCATTGTGGGTGTTAATTCCCATTGGAGTTTTTACCATTTGGTTTCCCCATAAACAAATTGTGTGTTGTGTACCGTGTCATCTGATTAAGTATTTACTTTGTTGTATTCTGAAGTTAAAGAAGTAAAAAGAACTAAAGTTACTAATAACTGATTCACCCACACCCCCTCAGAGTTATCCTTTGGGACTATTCTAACAGTTTTCCCTTCGCTAGGGCTTCCCAAACAACAAAACTATGGTGTTATGAGTATTGTGTTATTTTCTTATGTTATTTTCATTTCTACAAGTATATGGTTAATGTTTAATTTGTTGAAAAGTTTTAATAAGTGTTGTAATAATGATTCACCCCCCTCTCATTATTACCTAATCTTAACAATTGGTATCAGAGCTTTTGGCCCTTGGAGAGAAAGTCTAACAGCTTAAGGGAGATCAAAATGGATTTGGACAATTTGCAAGAAAACTTTGATGTTGCACTTGAAGATTTTGATAACGAAAAATCATAGAATGAAGAATTGAGATTCAACATGTGAAGAGCTTAGAAATTTATAAGGAAACTAAGAGGCCAGCTTGAACTTTCCAGAAGTCAAAGATAGGATCTTGTGGTTCAGATAAAAGAAGATTCAGACAAAGACAATTCTGATCTGATGAAGCAACTTGAAGAAAAAAATGACACTTTGAAACTTGAGAATGAAGCTATGACTAAAGAGATATAGTTAAGAAAGGATGCTAAGAAGAAGATTGAAGAAACCTTGAATAATTCATTAGATCAAATGAAGAATGAGGCTGACAACTACAAGAACAAGTATCTAGAATAGGAGAAATACAATTAGATCATAAAAGATGAACTTGGCGAGGAAAAGAAATACATTGAGAAACTTCACACAAGAAATGATTTGATCGATGAACAAAGAGACAAACACAAACCTATAGGTGATATGACTAGTATTGGCTTCAATGAATTTGAATTCTCAAAGAATGAGGAAGAGAAATATGATACAAAGATTGATGCGGAAAAGCCTACTATTGAAGAACCTAGATAGAAGATCAGAGTTTCAGAGGTAGATGCTTTGGATGTAACAAGTTTTGACACATGAAAAGAGACTACAGAGGTAATGCCTCTTTTAAGACCTTTTCTAGTTATTGTTTTAATTATAATGGATATGGGCACAAGGAAGAAGAATTCAAGAAACCTAATCAATCTAGATATAGACAAGACAATAGAAGAGAACCAACAGTGAAACCTACATGCTACAAATGCAATAACATTGGACACATTGCAAAGAATTGTAAGTTGCAAGTAAATTAGGAAAGAAGACGTCCAATATGTTAAAAATGGAATAATATAGGTCATATAGAAAATTTTTGCAGGTATAATGGAACAAACAACATAAGAGTACCACGTCCTATTAACACAGTAAGGAAGGGAAATGATATTGGTAAGAGTGTTGCATATTCAAAGAATGATTTTGGCAGTTGTTTTAAGAAATAAGAATATAAAATAAGTGGTAAGATATGGAAGATCAAAGAAACAAGTGAGATATTGGTTTAGGGAGAGACAATTGATGCTACTGGATCTTTTCCTGATGGTAGTAAAGCATAATTGACCTAATGGGCCGATTATGGCCTTAGGGGGACCATTGGATAAAGACATCAAAATATATCCTTCCCTAAAACTTATGGATTGAGTTCATTCAAGGTTAGGTATGAAAATGGATGACATCTTGGAATATACATTTTAGAGCGCAACATCAATCGACGCATATATTTTGATCGCGAGATCTATAGCCGACTAGATAGTGTTGGGTAAAGTGAACTTTTATAAATTAAATAATGTATAAAGAACCATATGAAGATCTATTTCTTCACCATTTTATTAAGAGAGATGTAAGGAAATTAGAGAGTAGATAGATTTAGTCTATTCTACATTTTCCTTGCATGATCGATTGAAGCAAAAACATGAAATTCAGCATGAAAGAGGTATTTACATCATCTAGCTATAGATGCACCTGTTATTTATGAAATTGTAGATTTCCCTAGGTATAATTTTAGGAAACATCTATTCATGTCTTTTGAAGAAGATCCCGAAGGAGCATTTTATCGAACACCCTAGAGATTTTTACAGGTAGAAGATATTAGGGCTTACATTCATTGTAAGTATGATATACTAGGAACTGATGATATTTGTACTGAGATGGAGTATATGACTAATAAAGGAACTATTAGAGATGAGTACAAACATATTGATCAGTTTAGTATTATGAAAATTAAGGATTTCAATGAATTTGACAAAGAAGAATGGTTCAAGATATTATTGAGTAGATTACATGATTAATTCATCTAGATAGGTGAGTAGCTTGTAAATATTTGTAGTGAATTAATTCATGAGATTTCTAGATTGGATAATACAGGGATCATTCATTTTGTAGAAAAACATTTGAAGAAGCAATTTGAAACCCTAACACACTCTAAATGGGATAGGCGAGCAATAACTGTGAATGACATCTTTCAACAAGATGTGAGACTAATTGCTATGATACTTGGCTATAAATTCCACTACAACAGTAGACCTAATTCGGTATCTGCAGGAGTTATCATGATGGCGTGGAGAATGGTAAAAGAAAATGTAAAATATAACCTATGCATAGGGTTATCACATCAGTTTCTTGAGAATGTAAAACTGGTAAAGAAAAATTGAATAAATACCTTCAGATTTGGCTCTCTATTGGTAGATATGTTTATTTACATTGAGCACAAATTCCTAGGTATGTACCCTACTGGTTGGAAAATAGTGATACCTACTCGTAGTCAAATCACACAGAGTTAGAGAAGGCAAAACAAAACATGGGTTGATGGTGAGTTATTTGGAATGATCAAAATTCTTCAGAGGCAGATGAAAGATAGATACTGGATATCTGGTGACATAGTTGAGAAATACAAGGATACAATCAATTTCATGGTTGATACTGATTGTGTATGCTTTGAGGTAGTCACAGCAAGGAAGAAATTGTGTTAGCCTATGGGATATGAGGTAGGTTCAGAGGTACTTACTATGCAATTTGAACATGTTCTTGCATCTAAGATTGACACATCAGAATAAAGATGGGGAACCTATGAGGAGAAATTTTCTAAGGTAAGAGAAGAATATACTAGAGGTCTAAGGAAAAGGAAAATTGATAACCTTGTGCATGAATGTGGTGTATAGGTAGGACTAAAAAAGGAAGAAGTGAAAGAAGTGAAAAGGCATATGGATGAGCGATCTTCTGGATTGGAAAGTGCTAGTACTGCAACCCTTCCCATTCCTCAAGAAGTAATGGTAGACAATTCATCTCCTCCATCACAGTAGACATTGCAAGGTGAGAAGATTATTCCTATAGTAAACACCAGATCTAGTAGGTAGACATCACCTATGGAACCAAGCATTGTAAGACAAGAGAAGAAATCTAAAACTGAGAAGCACATATAGAATCCTGACATGAAGATGATTGAGAAGATAGCCATTGTGCAAGGAAATCTAGTTACAGTAAATAGATACTATGATAGGTATGGGGAATAAGATAAACTTAAGATTGAATATATTATGGTAAATCACTTGTATACAAGAATAATCTATTGAAAATTGAGGGCAGTGTACCTGAAGATCTATATGGGATATTGGAGACAAGAAAAAAGTTAGCATAGATTAAAGATGAAACAACTAGAAATCAGGAAATTGACAACATTCTACCTATGATAGAAACAGATAGAATACTCAAAGAAATGAAACCTTTGCTAAGAACTAAGATCATACTAAAAAAAATCATGGCAAGAAGATATGATGAAATCACCGAGGAGACATTAAAAGAACTGGATAAAGTATTGATGAATCCTACACTTGAGGAGACTCCACTTCCTAAAACCACTTTGCCAAAAAACTTAGGAATGGGACAGAGTTCAAAGCTAGCTAAGGCAAGTGCTAAGAAGAGTGAAGTTAATACAAAACCAGATTTCTAGGTTTCTTGTGTACCTATAACACTTGACACCTGTAAAGATGAGAAGGACCCATTTGCAGAAAAAATGGACAACACAATTGTTGAGGAAGAAGAGCAGAAAAAGGAAGAAGAGAAGAAGAAAGAACAAAGTGAAACAATAAAGGATGAAGGACATAAAGAAAAGGAAGAAAAATATGAGAATAAAATTGAGGTAATTGCATCTTCTATTTCATTGTTGGTGAGAAAAGACAATACAACAAATGTTGATGTTGATTCTATGGATGAGGATGAGCTAGTGAAATTGGATTTTACAACACTCACAAAAGACAAGAAGAGATCAGAACAAAAAGGCTAAGGTAATAAATAGAGAAATGGTTACTGTGAACAAATATCTTCCAGTACCTATTGTTTTCCAACACAAACATGACATTGAAAACTTGAAGATAACACTTGATGAATTTGATGGTTTTTATAAGAGTTTGATAAATATTGTAGAGGAGAAGGCAAAAAAGAACTACTCTAAGAAGAAGCTATCTGAAGTTTGCAAGTCCGTCTCTTGGGACTTAAGAATTTTTAAAACTACTGATGTAAATGCTAAGATTGGAAGGAAGCTATTTAGTTACTCGAAGAATCCTATCAGGCATGTTCAAAACATTGAAGACATCATTGCCAAGGAAAGGGCAACTTTAAATAATATGATGGATAGGTGTGAAATAGCTTCACAATCTGTAACATAATTAGGCAAGAAAGTAACAAGAATTTGAGCAAAATTAGATGTATTGGATAATGGGAAAGGGAAAGTACTGACTAGATTAAATTTTCTGAATAGTATAATCACTCCTAAGCTATCCATAATTGAATCACACTTATCACATTTGGAAAAGACTGCAGATTCATTAACTAACTCTATGCCTACAGAGTTGAAAGTAGCACAGACTGCATCATTTGCATTGAATGGACTAATTCATGTTAGTCAACTATTGCTGAAGTCATGGGGTATAGAAGTGAAGATCTTGGAAGATTCCTTTCAAAATGTTCTAAAAGTTGTGAGAAAGCACTGATTTTATTACTTTGTATGCACTTTTGTCATTGTTGTCAAACAGGAAGAAGAGAATAAAAATGAATGGGAGAAGAAATAAAAGTAAAATTAATAAACAGAATGAGAAAATGTATAAGATAAGGAAAAAAAAAGAGACAGTTTTGTTTTTTTGGAACACTTAGTCATTGTTTTTGTTAAGTGTTTCCGTCAATGCCAAAGGGAGAGATCATTGGAAAGTGATCTATTTTGCATGATGAGATTCAATTTTTGGTTGTCATTTATGGTAACACATATAGGTTACAAATTGATTCTTATGAAGTTGAGTTTTGATGACTCTGAAATCAACTAAGTACATAAGCAAAGTTACATAGGTAATTTGGGTATCAAAGATCAAGATCGATGAATGATGGAAAGAGAGCATAGAGAACGATAGTATGAGGTATATGTGACCTCCACCTAAGATCGATTTTGTTTTTGTAATGTTAACAACAAGTTAGAGAGATTTGAAGACAAACAAACAACAACATAATAGTGATACAGAGTAGTTGGACAAAAGTGATGATTCAGAGAGTATGACATGGACTCCTGGAAATTAGAGTTGGATTATGGTTGTCAATAACCCATAATTTCATTATGTAAGAGTGCCAAATTTTCATTTGATATTTGTTTTATTAAATTTATTTTGTATTGAGAACTAACTATGTAATATTTGGTTAAGAGATCAGAATTAGTTAAGAGATTATATATATATATATATATATATATATATAGAGAGAGAGAGAGAGAGAGAGAGAGAGATTTTATTGAGTGAAGATAGTGTAGATGAGAGATGATTTGATGGATGATATGACATACAAATTGCAAAGCAGAGGATGAAAAAGATCATTCATGAGCTATGATAGGAACTATCTAAGCATTAGAGATGCTTGTTTTGTTCATTATTAAAAACATTTTGTAATAGAATTACATTGTAAGAGTTGTAAGCTCATTTGGCCCCTAACATGGTGTTGTATACCTTTAACAGGGTTGTAATTCCTTTAACAAGGAAATGTACTATGTAATATTCAGCTCCTAACATGGCTAGGTCTCCTAATAGAGACACTATACTTTAGTGCATGCTTGTGGGTACCATCCCCACTAGGGTTTTACCTTGACCAGGGTTTCCTCGACAACAAAACTATGGTGTTATGAGTACTGTGTTATTTTCTTTTGTTCTTTTCATTTATGAAAGTATATGGTTAATGTTTAATTGGTTGAAAAATTTTAATAAGTGTTGTAATACTAATTCACCCCCCTCTCAGTATTACCTAATCCTAACAATAGGAACCAGTAAATAGGTAATTGCCAGATCTATCTTCCTCAAATACGGGAAATGCAGGAATGGTAGATGAAAGTTTGACATGTCATACGACTAAAACAGGGAGATCAACTAGATGTAAAAAGATTAGAAAAAATTCAATAAATGCATGCAATTTTTCCTTGATAAAGGGGGGTCATGTTATTATGATGATGAGACCAAAGGTGACATCAAGGTTCCCTTTCGGTATACACATCTTGAGAAAGAATGGGTACCCAAGGAGCTACCTCCAATTAACGCTGAATTTTGTATTAACAAGAGGATATATTGCATAGCTCCATCCTCATTACATGGTTTGGGCCTACTTTCCATGGATGGGATAAAGGTATGCTACAATAGAGTTGTTAAATTGATGGAGTTTGTCAGACCTTGTTACAATTATGACGATTGAATGCAAATTGCTCAATACAAAAAAAAAGTATGCATAGGTATGCACTATCAGCAAATTATATACAATGGAAAGAAAATGGTCCAAGTAAAATATTTTCTATTTACATTGATGGGAGACCAAAAATAGAAAGTAATATTACAAGTTTTATAAATTGTACGTGACCTATGACAATTAATAAGCAACCCAATTGTATATTTTAGGCACGTGAGGGGAATCATGTTTTTGTATGTGTGATAAAATCAATAAGTGGAGGGAAAGAACTGCTAATAAATTACCATTTGAATTCCATGGATAAAAACAAAGTTACTATCATGGGGGGTAAGTACTATATACCATTCAAACCAACCTCAAGTTTATGACTCCAATACACCATTTTATTAATAATTTTTTTTGCTAAGTCTATTGCTTTCAGTTCACTGAAGTTTTTATATTTAGTATTTGTCATAGGACCACATGGATCCCCCACATGATAGAGGTAGAAGCGATGCTCCACCCACCTATTCTTTAGCAAAGGTAGACCTTATTGTAATTGTACAAATTAGATATTTGAAAAATGTTATATCATTATGTTATTTTATTTAGGGTTTTGGAGATATTCTTATAGTTTTACTAATATTCCTTTCACAAATTAATGTTCATGATAGGGGAAAAGCACCAACAACAACAGAGGAAATAGATCATGTAGATATAGATGAGCTCATAGACATCCTTAACCCTTTAAATATGATGAAGACAAAATTTAAAAAAGTCTGCAAAAATTATGAAAATTTTGGAGGATCCAAATCCAACTGAAGATATGGTGAAGAGGACAGAGGAATTGATGTTGCAAGAATGTCATTATAAAGTACGCAGTAATTAATATTTAGTTATAACAAAATTTCAATAAAGGGTTATATTTTATACTCTTTTATGTCATGAGCTAAAATATGTATGTGTTCTTGCTACATGATTTTTTGGTTCCTCAAGTACCTAGTCATGGACATCATGGTGAGGACAGTAGTAAGAGAACTCCAACCTCAGGTAAAATAATCCTTAATTTAACAAGTTACAAGGAACGTTTTCTTTGGAACATTCAAAAACTTCATTAGAATTACTGATTAGAAGTGTACATTTTTCATTGGACTTACTGATACCATAAATGTAGCTATAGAAAAAGGTACAATTACAACTAATTCAAAATTTCTACAAAAATATTCACTCAAACAATATTGAAAGCTACTCCTACTCTTATTATTTCAGAATGTCTTTTCTAACAATGTATTGTTCAGGTCATCAATTGAGCCAAGTGAAACCTCATATAAGGACTGACCATATGAGATTTCCAAGTACAATGTCAGCAACAAGGAGCATGCAAAAATCAATGGCTTCAAGATCTATGTCTGGTAAATCATTCTTTGTTTATATTTGGTTTTGTGTTAATTATGATTTGATAATTTGTACTTTAATCTTGGGTGCATCTCATAGTGGATTAATTTTCTGTAGTAGGAGATACATTGATGAATTCTACGCCGAATACAGATCAGAGTACTTGTATTGGTGATAATTCACCATTGTTTCCTAGATCTACCTGTGTTTCTAGAAAAAGAATTATGCAGACATTATTGTTGATAGACAATAATGAATTGATGCCTTTAAAATGTCCTAGGCTTCCAGGTACTTTAAAATTATTATTATTTATATTGTAATTGTAATTTACTTATTCATAACAAGTTTTTGATTGATGATCACATGACATTTTTGCAGGGAACGATTCTTTTTATAAAGCACTTCATGACTTGACATTAAAGATATTTGAGCCCACCATACGTACAAGGTGGAACATCATAAGTGAACTAACCCTATGCCACTGTTTTAATTTCATATCATTAATTGGTACAATATTTTTCCTTTCATTCCATTTATTTTACTATATTCATGGTAAGCAACTTTAGTTAATTTTTCTATCTATAAATTTTGTATTATTTTTAAAAGGTGGAACTTACAAGAAAAAAATTTAAAAGAACAGCTCATAAAATATTTACAGCATGAGTTTGGTAATAACATTTTTGAGGAAATTTTTTTATAGAAAAAGCTTGCAAACATCTTAAGACTATGAGGGACACACATAGATGGAGTGTCGTCCACAACAAAAAGTATGAGCATCTTCCCTTTATTTTAGTGAGGCATTGGAATGAATTCATTTTGGATTCAAAGGAGAAAGGGGATACTCAAAGAGGAATTGCACCACCAAATGATAAAAGAAGGTATGTGATAGTATTAACTACTAGTAGAATGTAATTATAAACTAATTAGTGTTCTTTATATCTATATAATCTAACATATTTAAATCCCTTCATATGTTACAGGACACATCAAATGCTACAAAGGCCAGACTACAAAAGATTGGCTAGCACAAACTTGGCTCTGGTGGTTATTCAAAAATTCAAGCATGAAATTTAAGTAGCAGTAAATGAAATTACGGATCTAAATTTTTATAAATTGCAAATAATTTTGTTTAATCAAAAAATTCAGGGCTCAAAATTTAATTTAGAGGCCACCAAAGAACAAAAAAGTATTTCCTTCAAGTAAGGATATCAAGTCGTGGCTGAATGCCTATGCCATGCTTTCACTGGCCCAACCCAAGACTCTCCTACATCAGTTGAATAGGTAAATATGCCAAATGAAAATATTTGAAATTGAATACTTGAGAAACAATCTATTTGATTTTAATTTCAAACATAAATTAACTATTTTGTTTTTTAAAAGCAACCAATGATAACAATGTGCATGGCATTACAATGCAGCCTCGTAATCCTAACACAGAACCTACGCCACATGACGAAGGCCTTGCTATGGATCGCAGTGTCGATGGAGGTGGTCATTTTCTATTGAAAATTAATTATGTAATTATTAATACAATTTAACATCTAAAATTGAAATTGGTGTAACATTTTTTTTGTATATTTTAGAGCATACAAAACGTCATGTTGAATGAGTGGAGGATGTTCAGAGTGATCACCATGTTTACTTTGGGGATGATGAAAATATTATTGTAGATGATGTGGCACAATCAATCAAAGAATTTTTTTTTCTTTTAAATTTTTTTTTTGATTTATAGCTCTTTTAATTAATGAAATACTTGTAAAACTAATATAAAATGGTGAGAATTTAACCTGTATAGTTGTAATTGCAGCAGACCCCCCTTTGGTGCAGCAACATAGTCTTCCTAAACACATGATGAGGAGATGTGTGTTGATATTAGAATCAGTAGATGATGGGAATGATGAGGATCTTGATGCTCTTCTTAGCCATTTTGTTAAAAAAACAAACACGAAACCAAAAAATAAATGATTGCAATTAACATTATTTTGCTAATGAAAGAACCTTCTCTTAATAAATGTTATTTTTTACTACTAGTAAATGTTGATGAATGATGTGTTAATGAATTATTCATGAATTTTGTGTGTGAATGAATTTTATGTGTCAATGAATGATATGTGAAATTAATTATTGAATGTAGGGAAGAGATTATTTATATAATATAAATACATGAACTCTATTTAGAGGAATAAAATTAGTGGTATATAGTGATATGACATAATAAACTCTATTTTTATACCCTTACTATGATGAACCTAGATTGATCTGGTTCAAGAGTATGAATTCAAACTATGAAGTCTCTGAGCATGAACATAGGCAAGGCCATCAATGATGAACGCTCGAGACTTAGGTCCAGTCTCATTCGGTTAGTAAAATTGTTCTCACTATTAATAATTAATAGTTATAGTTCCTTATGTGTGGCATGAATTACATTTCTCTTATATATTTTATAAATTAGGTAAAAATAAACCTTTTAGGCTCTTTTTATACCCTTGCTGTGATGAACCTAGATTGATCTTCTTTGACACTATGGAGTCAAACTACGAAGTCTCTAAGCATGAACATAGCCAAAACCATCAATGATGAGCCCCCGTGACTTAGGTCTAGTCCCATAGGGTTTTTCAAATAGTTCTCACTATTCAAATGGTTCCACACACACACACATGCATGCGCATACACACAACCTATACAAAATATAAAAAACTTCACCTGTATATAAGAGTTGATTAGAGAAGGTATAAGCACAGGTGATACATACATAAATTTCATTCCAACCATTGTCTTCTTATCCATGTACACTACATAAAACTTAGAACAAAAACCAGTACTCAAAAAGTATGTTTTGTCCCTTTCACCTATATATCAGAGTTGATTAGAGAAGATATATGCGCAGGTGATATTCAAGTGAACATCCTTCAAGTATTACTTCAAGGATTGGATTCCCAAAGATAGGAAGAGAGAAATACAAATGAACATTAGTTGTATTTGAATCCAGGTAATTTGACTAAATTAAGTTTATATTCTTGTAATTTTTTTGTTGATATTGGGTTGTAACCATAATAAAGCAGATGAATTTATCATGTAAAACCATCTCGATGTGCCAAAACTACCTTGTGTGGACTTGGAAGGAACTATGCTACACTCCAGCTCTTGTTTATTTTGGAATTGTTTGTGCAGGTTTGTACTCATCATACAACTAAATTGGTGGATGGTAGATTATTATATTACTGTAAGCTTTGTTCCTAGTTTGGAATGAACTCAAGGTTGTACTTTTTTATCCTATGAATATTTAGTCCTTTCAAATATGCATAGGATAAAGAAGCACAACCTTGATTTTGTTCCACCACAAACATGTTTTTCAAATGCTACAGGACAACCTAAACGTAAATCTCTTTCCTCAGAAGAATAATAAAGTATAATCAAAAGAGGGAGAGTGATGTTGACTACCAACTGAAATTTTTATATGATATGCAAAGAAAGTGTGTAATTGAATGTAAATGAAAAATACATGGTGTAAAAAATTATGAGGAACTCCCTAACAAAGAAAAGAAAGAGGTTGAAGATAAAATATAATAATATAGTTGAACAAGAGAAATAAAATTGATCGAAGGGTAATTTTCAATTTTACTCTTGAATCCTATTGTTTGATTAGTTTACTTGTTTTTGTATGCATGTGAATTTGATATAATGTTCACATTCATGGAAATATAGAGCGATGGTCAAGAAGGAACTAATGGGAATTGGTAGGGTCTCCAATTCAGAGGTGTAGTAATCTACATTTATTGCTTTGATTTTACTTTCTTCAGCTGTTTTATGTTTTTGACATATATTTTGATGAGCCAATATATATATTTTTTAGTAATAGGTAATATATTTCTTGACAAGTAATTCATTGATTTTATTTATACAAACTGTTCTTTGGCTGGAAATACTTATATGAAAAAGTAGAATTTTCTCACTCACTATCTATGTTAAACCTGTTAAATATTTCCTGTATATGTTATCTAAATCTATCCATTTAATACATCATTTAAGTAATGTGTCTGTATTTATTTGATTTGGGTGATTGAATAATTTTTTGATTGTTATGATTTAGAAGGTAGTATAGGTAGATTTAGAGAGTGAATAACCAGTGTTAATAAAAATGAAGCTTTCTTTTCTAGATGTTTGGGTGTTTGACAAATTAAATCTATTCTATATTTGACTATTAATATTAACAGGAATAGGTAGATTTTATAAATTAAATCAGCTCTTTATATATTCCTTCTACAGCTGAAAAAACCTTATCATGGGTGATTTCCTTTGCATTAAGCATTGTCCAAATCTGAACCAACATGCAAGTATCAAATAGAATTATGTCATGAAATTTTTAAGATAAGTGGTCATATAATTAGGTAATATGTGTCTCCTCTCATACAATTATAAATCTTGTAGTTTTGGGATCATGGATATTACCTTAAAATCTTACAATAATTGGTTCTCCATCGTAGTTATGAACCATTGGGTAGGTAACCTTATGAGGAGGTCTATGTATAAATTATTTGTAGGTATCATTTAATTAGGATCTCATCCTTGTTCACCTAAGTGGGTGGAATCCAATGGAGACATTGTCAGGCGATTCTACCCTAGAAAGGGGTTGCGTAACCACTTCTACCATCCTTTAAAAGACTGGTTTTAAATTTAAACCTGAACTATGATGTTTGTGCAAGTTACATAGGCAAAAAAATCTATGATGAGGCCCTGAGGAATTAGGTTTGGCCCTTAGGTCTTGTAATTTTAAGTTCTTCCTTGATCTCTCCACCCCTTACTAATATTTTACATAGTTTGCATCTCTTTACGAAACTAGTTTTAAATACCTTATGATTGATTTAGCTAAGTTATTGATGTAGATTATCTTACGATCTTGTATGTAATAAACTATTATCTTAAAATCATGTATGTATATTAACTTACGATCTTGCATCTAGTTTTGTAGACGTATATATAGGTGCAGGAAATAGAGAGGCAAGGTGAATATGATACACAAGAAAGAAAGAGAAATGCAGGTATGTAGTTTCAAGTCATGTTGTTTATTTGAACATTGTAATAAGATTTATTGTTCTATCTAGATTTATTATCATTTTAGATTCTAGTTAAATGATATAACAAATAGGTTCACACCATGTATTAATGTAGTATGTCTATGTTTAGAAAGAAAAAAAAAAAAAATTTAAATTAGATATGTTCAGAGTATAATAAATAGTTTTTTTAATGTCCAATCTAGTGTTTTGAATTTTTGGCATTACATAGAACTCTCCCATTTATTTATCAAAATTTATAATACTTCATATGGTAGAAGTTTTTCAGCACTCATGTTTTATGACATTTAATGAACATATACGTATCATAAGTACATTTTTACAATTTTGTTTCTTTTCTATAAGAAATTCATTTTATTCAAATTATTGCTTATGATAGTTATACGAACATTTCAAGGACTTTGTAAATAAATGGGTTTTCAAACCCCATCACAGTTATTATACATGATGTAGCACAGTCAGGTAAAGAAAATCTATGTTTTGTACTTTTAAATTTCTTTTTTGGCTTATAGTTCTTTTAATTAATTCAATACTTGTAATACTAATATAAAATGGTGTGAATTTAACATGTATAATTTGTAATAAAAGAATTGAGGAAAAAAGGAGTTAGGGGATTGGAAAAGAGCCCTAACTTGGAGGGTATTGTTGGATGATGGATTGAAAAGTTTTAGGGTTGTCAAGACATTCTATGGTGGATTTCAAAGTAAGTTTGCTTCAAGAATCCATATTTTCTCCTTGTAGACCTATATAGGATTAGGTGGCTAAATTGGGTTTCAAAGATATCTTTGTGTGGGATTTGTGTTTCATTACATATAAAATTGATTTCTAGTATTGATAGAACCCTTTTTCCATCCCTGGATTAACTGGTTCTAGTTGTGTCATATTATGCACTTAACAGTGTTGAAGATTGGGTGGAAGACCTAGTTTTGTCATTGTGGGTTTTGGGAACTCTTTGGTAGAGACCTAGATTGTGTGGGAGTAGGCGGTATTTTGGACCCCTAGTGAATTATTTTGACATAGTTTCAAGCTCTTCTCCAAGTGGTATTAGAGAAAATAGTAGATCTTTGGAAGAAGACAAGTTTCAACCATGGCGTATGGTGGTGAAGAAAGTGAAATTCCTAATAGGATGTCCAATGCAGAATTGTTGAGAGAGGTGAAGGAGCATGGTGCAGAGAGGAAGTTGATGAGGAAAGAAATGGAAAGACTCAAGGAACAAGTCAAGAGAGGGAGTAGTGGGAACTCTTGATTTGAAGAGGAGGGGAGTGATGAAGAGACCCCTTGGTAGGAGGATGAAGAAGAATAAGTACATGTATAATAGAGGTTTCTCTTGAAGACTTTTAAATACATCGAAAGAAGGACCATGGATACCAAACTTGACCTACCTATCTATAATGGGAAGATGGATCCTCAAGAAGTAATGGATTGGATTAATGCACTCACTAGTTTCCTTGAATGTGAAGAGAGACAAGAGCATCAGAAGGTTAAAGTAGAAAAGTCCAAGTTGAAGGGATCTACCCTCACTTGGTGGAACTTGACTCAAGAAGGGAGGGTGAAGATGGAAAAGAATCTAGTAAGTACTTGGAAGAAGATGGTGAACTTGGTGAAGGAAGCCTATGTTCCTGAAGACTATGAAGTCCAACTTCATAGGAAGAGACAAATTTTAAGGTAGAAGGAGATGGATATCTCAAGTTACACTGAAGAATTCCATAAGCTTACCATGTAATCTAAGTTAGTGGAACCAAAGAGTGTCAAAATTGCTAGATATATACAAGGGTTGAGGATAAACATCCAAGATAAACTAAGTTTTTGTTCCCCTACTAATGTCCAAAAGTGTTATCAATTAGCACTGAAAGTTGAGGAAAAACTCAAGAGGAGGCAAGAGAAAAGTGGAAGGGGAAGAGGCCAGAGAGACTTTGGCAGTAGAGGAAGATGGAAAAGCAGTGGCAAAGGGAAAGCTCCTAAATTTTTTAGAGAAACTAGTCAAGATAAATCTTTTGGAGAAAGAAGTTCTAGAGACTCCTATAGACAAAGAAGAGGAGATTCAAGGGGAAGGTTTTGAGGAATAATTTTAGGACCTCCAAGGTGTTACAGATGTAACCAACTAGGGAAATTCGCATCCAAGTGTCCAAATAAGGCAAGCAATCAGGCAGAGAGTAGGGAAAACATGGTTAGGGAAGAAGAAAACCAAGGAGACAATGCACATGGTTCTTATGCACCATCTAAGGAAGGATAATTCCTCATGATGAGGACATTGTTGAAGGCTCCAAGCACTCATGAACCCCCTCAAAGGAAGAGTCTATTCAGGAGCACCTGCAAAGTGGGAGACAAAGTTTGCAAGATGGTGATTAATAGTGGGTCTATGGAAAACTTGGTGCCAGAAGAAGAAATAAAGAAATTGAAGTTTAGAATGGTGCCACATCCAAATCCTTACAAGGTATCATGGCTCACTAAGAAACAAAAAATTTTCATAGACGAGAAAGCTTGGGTGGAATTCCAACTTGGGAAGTACAAAGATAAAGTTCTCTGTGACATTGTCCTAATGGATGCCTGCCACTCACTACTTCAGAGACCCTGCAAATATGATGTGGAGGCTCACCATGATGGAAGGTTGAACACATACTCAATAAACTTAAAATTTGAAAAGGTAACATTCTTACCACTATCTGATTCAGCATAAGAGAAAAAAGATTGTAAATTTTTATTTTTTGGTGAAAAAGAGTTTTTAAAAACTTTGAAAGAGGAAAAGAATCGTTGCTATAACCTAGTCCTTTTACCTAAGGATTAAAAAGGTGAGAAGGTTGAGAAAGAGATAAAGACCTTGAAAAAAGAGTAGGCCCTAAGGAAGTTGTAGACCTACTTGACCAGTATAAGGATATTGTCACCAAAGACTTACCAAATGAGTTGCCCGCAATTAGAGACATAAGTCACAGCATAGAATGTTGGCAAGTTGACTTCCTAAGGAAGCATGACTTGTTTTGTGTTTTCAATCATGGCAATAATGTCATCCTAAGTTTCTGTCAAAGATAACTTAGAAGATAAAATGACTAAGTATAGAAAATTTGACAGACAGAGAGATACAGAGATTAGCAGATCAGTGCACATGTTAGAGATCACACCAGAACATGTGTGCCTAGTTATATACTCTATGGTGTATATAAATTCTAGGTCCAAACACACAGAGTACGAAACATCAGTACAGAAAAGTTACAGATAGATTAGTAGACCTGCAGTCCAGGAAACAGAGCATGGAAGCCGACTATAGTTTTGATCAGCGTGTATGATTTTATAATGTAATGGCTAAGGGCCTTTATATAAGCTTGTAATAATGTAATTAATGTTATAGTAAACATGCTTGGGCTGACTTGTTTGGAAGAATTATGTATTTTTGTTTTAGGGCCGAGTAATGATTTGTTTTGGGTCTATATAAGTATGTATTGTAAAGATATATTACGATTGTCGATTATTGTGTAAGAAGAATTTATAGAGGGACAGTATAATGAAGTCAAAATATGATATAGCTCTTTGAGGAAGCAAGAGAATCCACGCATACATGGAACTAATCAAACAATAGTGTCACTACAATAGTTCATTTTTGATATAGTTCATATCAACATTCAGAGGGTTGTAGCCTTCATATTATTTGGGTAGTGAGCCTAGGCAGTAAGCCATACACCCCTAACAGTGTTTTGTAAAAGACTCCTAATAGGGTCTGAACCTTAACCAAGTCATTGTACTCAATTTGTAAAGACTTCTTCTAACAGGGCAAAGGAACTTTGACAGGTTCATTATACCTAGTAGAATATTTTTTGGGTACTAATCCCCACCGAATTTTTCCTCTGATCAAGGTTCTCTATAATCATATCATGTGTTATGTTTTCTTGTGTTAAGATTCTTTAATGCATAATTGTTTCATGTTTAATTGGTTGAAATATAATTAATAGATAAACACTGATTCACCCCCCCTCACCCTCTCAGTGTTTCTAACATAGAATTGATCCCAGGAGAAACATTACCTAACAAAGAAGCATATAAGTTAACTCCAGAGAAAAATAAGGAGACGGTGAGGCAAATTCAAGAACTCTTATTTAAGGGTTTAATCACTAAGAGTATCATTCCTTGTGTAGTACATTCTCTTTTAGCCCCTAAGAAGGAAGGCACGTGGATATTGTGCACTGATTCTAGAGAAATAAATAGAATCACAATTAGGTATATATTTCCTATGCCTAGGCTAGAAGATCTATTGGATCACCTAGGAGGTGAAAGGTACTATTCTAAGGTGGATTTTAAGAGTGTCTACCACCAAAGAAGGATTAGGGATGGTGATGAGTGTAAAATTGCATTTAAAACTAATGAAGGCTTGTATAAATGGAGGTTGATGCACTTTGGCCCATCAAATGCTCCTAGCACATTCATGATGCTCATGAATGAGGTGATCAAACCATTCCTTAGAAAATATGTCATAGTATACCTTGATGACATCCTTGTCTCCAGTAAGAATAAGGAAGAACACTTAGAACACCTTAACTTGGTCTTGAAGAGGCTACATGAAGAAAAGATTTTCATAAATTTGGAAAAATGTGTTTTTATGCAAGAAGAACTTGTTTAATTGGGAGTTATGATTTTAGGAGGGAACATCAATATGGACCCTGAGAAGGTAGAAGCCACCTTGAATTGGCCTTCACCTAGAACAATAAATGAGGTTAGATGTTTTCATGGACTTTCTTCCTTCTATAGAAATTATATTAGAAATTTCAGTCAATTGTGTGCTCCCATCATTGCGACCATTAAGGGTGCGAAGATGTGTAAGTTTGTGTGGAACAAGGATGCAAAAGAAGCCTTCCAAATGCTAAATAAAAAGGTAATGGAGAAACCCATCCTAGTGTTCCCTGATTTTCAAAAGATATTCACTATTGAATGTGATGCTTCAAATCTGGCTATAGGGGTTGTCTTGAGCCAAGAGGGAAGGCCTGTAGCCTTTTTTAGTGAGAAATTGAAGGAATCAAAGAGGAAATAGTCCTCCTATGATTTGTAACTATATTCCCTTGTCCATTCATTGAAGAAATGGAGGCACTACCATTTTTCAAAAGAATTTGTTGTCTTCATAGACAACAAAGATTTGAGTTTCTTAAATATCCCAGAGAAACCAAGACAAAAACACATGAAGTGGGTGGAATAATTACAAGCCTACACATTTTCAATCAAAAAAAAGAAAGGAGTTGCCAATAAGGTGGCAGATGCATTGAGCAGAAGAACTCTATTTGTGTAAAAAATCCAACTTCAAAGTGTAGGGGTTGATTCATTAAAGGACATGTATAATAGTGATGATGATTTCAATAATATTTATAAGGTGTGTTCTGACTTTTCTGAGGCTTAACATGTTGATTATGCATATTATTTGATTCTAAATGGACTCTTGTTGAAAGGACACCAATTATGCATTCTGATCAATGAGGGACAAGATCATTAGATAAAAGAATGTAGGCAGCATGGGGGGACATTGTTGTTTTGAAAAGACATCAGAACAGGTGAAAATGTTCAATTATTGGCCTAAGCTTCAGACCAAAGTAAGGAATATTGTAGAGAGATGTATAATCTATCAAAGAGCCAAGGGTACATCCACAAATGCAGGACTATACCAACCTCTACATATTCCCACAAGGCCTTGGAAGAGTTGCATCATGGATTTTGAGATGGAATTCCCTAGAACACCAAAGGGATATGATAGTATATATGTTGTAGTGGAAAATTTTAGAAAAATGGCCCACTTTATCCCTTGTAAAAGTTCCAATTATGCATCATCAATTGTAAGTTTGTTCTTTAAAGAAATTGTGAGGATACATGGATTACCTCAAACCATTCTCTCTGATAGAGATGTAAAGTTTATGCCCGCAAGTTGACACTACAAATATTATATGACTAATTTTGTATTTTCATTATGGAAACAAAGTCATATAGGAGTTTTGACAGTTAGTTCATAAACCTTGAAGACCAAAAATTGACTAAGAATAGAAGATAGTGCAGTTAGAGATATATCCATTGATCACAGCACCAACACATGTGTGTATGATCAAGTCATGGTATTCATCTTTGGATAAAAGCTCATGGATATAGTATTATGCTAAGTCTACACACATAGGTTCAGATATATCAATATGGTCAAGTTACAGCAAAACCAAGTGCCCTAGTAGCTTGGCAGATTAGAGCATGGAGCCGACTCCAGTTTTTATTAGAGAATGATAATTTGTTTTCCATTGGCTATGAGCCTATTGTAATATGTTTATAATTATTTTATTAGAACTCATTTAAACACGGTTAAGCCAATTCATTTGGAAGCGTTGTGTATGTTGTTTTTGGGCTGACTAAGTCCTAGTTTTGGGTCGCATCTATTGAGTATGTATATATACATAACATGTATTTTGTATCAAAGATGGCATGAAAAAAGAGAAATATATAGCATGTAAGATAGCAAATAAAGATGAATAATAAGTATGAGATAAAACTCTATCACTGATTAGAGTTTCAGCACACAAAAGGAACAAATCAGACAAGCAGTGTCATAACAGAAATTCAATTGATAGATATAGTTTGTATCTCTCATCAGGAGGTTGTAGCCTTCATCTTTATTGAATAGTGAGCCATCCACCTTTAAGAGGGTTTTGTAAAGACTCCTAACAGGGTCATTGTAATTTCATTATAAATAGTGCTCCTAACACGGAAAAGGAACTCTAACAAGTTCATAATATTAGTCTAATTATTTGTGGGTACTAATTCCCACTAGGGTTTTCCTCTAATCAAGGTTTCCTTGTAAACATATTCTGTGTTATGTGTTAATGTGTTATGCTTAATAAATTATCCTTTTGGTTTAAGTTTCAAGTTGCTAAATTATACTAAACACTGGTTCACCACCCCCCCCCCCCCCCCCCCTCTCAGTGTTTCTAATAATTGGTATCAGAGATTTGGTCCTCTGAAAGAAGCTTAACCACTTAAGGAGATCATGGACTCAGCAAAAGTGAAACATGTGAAAAATAATCTTAAAGCATCTCTTGAAGATCTTGATAGATCTAAAAAAATAAAATGAAGAACTAAAATTGAAAGTTGATGACTCGCAAATTCCCATCAAAAAATTAAGAAAAGATTTAAAAGATTGGTCTACGAATGATTTGGGGAAAATGGTCAAAAAGATGAATGAAGAAAACATTTCTCTAAAAGATAAGATTGAAGATTTGAATGAACAGCTAATAGATTACCTAATGGCTAGTGAAGAAAAATCCAAAGAAAGTAAACAATTAGATGAAGAACTTATGCAAGCAAATATGAAGATCTTTGAGTTGGTGAACATAAAAAAAAAAAAGATAGAATCTGAATTGATAGAAGCCAAGAATCATATTGAGAAATTACACACAAGTTCTGATCTATTACAATCACAGCTTTATGCTCAAAAGTTAAGAGTTGATACCACTAGTGTTGGATAAAATGAAGCACAAATTCAAATCAATACAATGTAGGAAAGAAAGAAAGTACAACAAGAAACCATAGAAGTAAAGGCATTTGAGAATCTTGCAGAGGCTTAAGAAGAACCACCTAAAGATGAATGCAAAACAATTAACCACACTTGTTATGCCTATAACAAACAAGGACATATGGAAAGATAGTGTAAATAGGTAAGAACTTTCAATGGTTATTGTTATTCATGAAACAAATTTGGTCATAGAGCCATACACTATAGATAAAATATAAGAAATCAGACACAACAAAATCAAATGAATCAGACTCAGTACAATCAGAGAAATTAATCACAGCAAAATTATCAAAGCATTATATGTCAGATATGCAACTACAATGGACACACAACTAAATAGTGCAACATGGTTAATCATGTCAACAAGCCTCCATTTATCTATCATTCTTGTAACAAAGTTGGACACATCTGAAGGTTTTGCAGATCTAGAATGCAAAGACAAGAAAGACCTAATAAGTCTCAAGGATCTCTATTTGAAGAATCTAGAGAAGTCAAGTTTGTGAAAGCTATAGAAGATTCATGAAAAATATGGGTTGAAGTAAGGAAAGATGATGATGTTAACAAAGTGGTAGATGAATCCATAGTGGATGCAACTATTGGAGATTTGCCTCTATGCAGATAGTTGATTGTATGTTTCTCATTGATGACAACATATAATATACAATAGTGTCATGTATGTATTTATCAGTACAGACATATCAAGCCTTGCCTATTCAATGCTATGTTGTAGACATGTTCTAGATGCTATGTTCATACACACAGATTCAAATATGGAGTTTTAGTTGAGTTATGTTAACACGTTTTGGCAGTTACAGTTTTTGGAGATTATCTATTAAGAGCTTACGTATTTACATTATTTCTTGAGTTGTGCATATCTTCAGGATATGCATGTTTATATTCATGTTTAATTATGATTTCATGATGATTATCCAAAGGTGCTAAACATGTTTTAATAGAAGTGTGATGTGTGAGTTAATTTGGAAGAGCTAACTATGTGAAGTGACGTGTCCACTCATTTTGACTTGCGCGGTCCTAACTTTGATTGCTTGCTTAGTTAAGCTGAAAAATAAATTGTTGAAGTGTTTCCTACAACCGTCATTACCTTATCCTTGTGGAAGATACATATTGCAGTTAAAATGTGATTGCTAAGAGAGAAAATGAAGTGAAAAAGAAAAGACAGAGCAGAGCAGAAAGTTAGACAGTAAAAGTTGAAGATCTATGTGAAGAATCAGAAGAAGATTACAATTCACTAGAACTAATCAAGATAGAAAGTCTACTCAAATAGTTCATTATTAGATATAGTGTATATTTTCTTATAGAAGGTTGTAGCCTTCATCATTTGAGTAGTGAGATCTTAGATAGTGTGTCCTCACCCCTAAGAGGGTTATTTCTAAAAGATTCCTAACAGGGTCTAACCTTTGACTAGGTCTCTGTACTTATTGCATTATAAAGATCAAATCCTAACAGGTTTGCAAGATCTTCTAACAAGGATCATTATAAACTAGTACAGTTATTTGTGGGTGCTAAATCCCACCAGGGTTTTTACCAAATTTGGATTTCCCCGTTACCAAAATTGTGTTTTTTAATTCTGTGTTATCTTGTAGAGTTTATGTTTAAATTTATTTTGTACTTAATTGGAAAAAGAGTTGAATCTTGTAGATAATTGATTCACCCCCCCCCCTCTTAGCTATCTCTTGGGACTATTCCTAACAATCAGTATTAGAGCCAAGTGTCTTGGAGAGAAAGATTAACATCTTAAGGTAGATCAAATGGCATACTTCATAAAAGAGAGTCCTAAGATTGATGGAGAGAATTATCTTGACTGGAAGAACAAAATGATAACGCATCTACAGTGCGTTGGTTTTGAGATTTTTGAAATAGCCACACAAGAATTTGTTGTTCCCTCTCTGAAAGACCTTGCAAAAGATGATGCTACTTGTAAACAAAAGGATATATTCACCGCTAATGCAATTGCCAAGGAAGCCCTTATAAGTGAATTATCTGATAGTGATTTCTCTGAGATCAAGAAAGTAGACAATGCCTACACCATATGGAAGTATTTAGAAGATATGTTTGAAGGAGATATTCAGGCAAAGAATGCGCGGAGAAAGACATGGAAAAAGAAGTATAAAAACTTAGAGATGCTACCTCTAGAGAACATCAGATATTATAATTACAGGATTAATAAAGCAATTTCAGGTATCAGAAACAATAGTGGAGAAATTTTAGAGGAAGAATAATGGACAAACTGATGACTACATTGATTGCAGATTATGAAAGCAAGATAAACACCTTGGATGAAACCATGCAATTTTCAAAATACTTCAAGAGAGACTTTG
>MU227013.1:3604534-3692722 GCA_018584345.1 Thuja plicata
TTTACAAACATACAATGAAGTATGCACTCTGTTAGGAGATTTACAAAAGACTGTTAAGTCTACCCTGTTAAAGGATTTACAAACTGATTCAACTGTTAGGATGAAACAATAGATCTTAACTTACAACATTATTGATAAGATCCTTTGAGTACTAATCACCTTTTGTGATAGATATGGCTATCCTGCTCCTTGCGAAAATGCTCTGCTCTGCTGCCTTATTGCAGTCTCTGCTTATTATTCTTATTTCGCACTTTCACTTTCACACTTCAAATGGTATAATACATTACATATATATACCGTTCCCATAATTACAATTTACAAGGTCGGCCAGAAACAAATAAATAAAATAAGATAAACTTATTCCTGAGTCGGCCTTTCATAAGTAAACAAAATATTACTGAGTCGGTAGAGCTCGGGTTCCTCAAGCTGGCTCGGTGATCTTCTGATACTCGGCATCCAATACAATACTCGGCATCATCATGCTCTCGGTAAGAGTAGAAGCTCGGTCCATTCTAGTCCCGAAGTGTAGCTTGGAACCTGGTAGCCGTTGGTGACTCGGTAGATATAATGTCGCTCGGTAACCGCTGGTGACTCGGTAGTAACTGACTTCTCGGTTGGCTCGGTAGTTACGGTGAAGCTCGGTGACTACCATCTGCTCGGTACATGTTTCTCTTCTCGCTAACCACTGCTGAACTGTTCATATGCTTGGTGACTACTGTTCTGCTCAGTTTGAACTGTTTAACCACTGAGCTTTACAAAGTGATTACTGAATGCTCGGTATAAGCTGTGGACTGAGTGATGAGCTCGGTAAGCATTCATAATTGAATAAGTGTTTTCACTGATGAAAAATATAACATAATTCCAACAGACTTTTATCATCAAAATATTTTCATTTGAGATATCAAGATTGAAGACAGAACCCAAAAGTGAAACATCTTTCAAAGCCTCAGTCCATGGTAAGAAATCCTTGAGAAGCTCTAGTAATAACGAGAAAGAAGAAGTGCATATAGAACTAGAAGAAATCATTGATATGATTGCCAAGAAAGAAAGAAAAAGTAAATGAAAATATGAAGGATAGCTACCATTGAAATGTTTTTCATGCAACAAAGTTGGTCATTTTGCATCCAAGTGTCCTACTAAAGTCAAGAAGTTCAAATTAGATTACAAGCCAAAATATACTACAGAATGCTATCATGCTGAAGATGGTGTAACTGATGATGATTCATGAGAATATGAAATTGGATTCATTTCCATTAAAGACATTGAGAAAATGCTTGAATAAATGGACAATGAAGATGAAAAGAAAACACAAGAGTTAGCATTAGTTTCCAAAGCAGACATCAGAACTAACTGGATCATTGACAACAGATGCTCACATCACATGATAGGAGGCAAAGATAGATTTGTACATCTGGACAAGTACAAAGGTGGTATGGTTATATTTGGAGATAACACTCCCAAACCTATCATAGGTAGAGGTTCTATTACCGTAGATGGAAAGAACAAGACAGATGATGTTCTTTATGTTGATGGTTTACATCATAACCTACTAAGTGTTGGACAATTTCTTGACAAAGGATATCAGTTGGAATTCAAAGACAATAAGTGCATAATTAATAAAAAAAAAGGAGAAATGATTGCATCAACCTCTAACACTAAATTTAATGTCTTTCAGCTCAATTATGAAGTAAGTTATTTTGTTGCAAAAGTAGATGACGGTTGGCTATGCCACAAAAGACTTTGTCATATCAATTTTGACAACATAGTAAAGATAAACAATGTAAAGGCAATAAGAGACCTTTCTACCATTGCAATAATAGTTGATACTATGTGCAGGGAATGTGTGATGGGAAAGCATATAAGGAGCTCATTCAGAAGCAAGCAGAACTTAATAGAAAACAAATTGGATCTAGTACATACAAACCTATGTGGTCCTACTCAAACAAGATCATACTATGGAGAAAGGTATTTTATTTTCTTTGTTGATGATTTTTCAAAGATGATGTGGGTTGTATTCTTAAAGGATAAGTCTGAAGCCTTACAGAAGTTTAAAATATTCAAAGCTAAAGTTAAAAATGAGTCTGGATTAAAAGTAAAGTGTCTGAGATCTGATAGAGGAGGAGAATTCACCTCTAACCAGTTTTATGAGTATTGCTAAGAACATGGGATCAAAAGGAAGTTTAGTGCTCCTACAACCCCTCAATAGAATGGGATTGCAGAACGAAGAAATTGGATCATACTTGAAATAGTGTGCACTATCATGATAGAAGGAAAAGTTGCGCACACCTATTGGAGAGATGTAGTCAATACAGTAGTCTATACTATCAATAGAATTCAATTAAGGCCAGGCACAGATAAGACACCTTATGAAATTTGGTTTGGTAATATACGTACAGTAAAATACTTTAGAATCTTTGGAATCAAATGCTACATCAAGAGAGATGATGGTGTTGGTAAGTTTGATGCTAGAAGTGATGAAGGTATTTTCCTTGGTTACTCTACTAAAATAAAAACATATAGATGTTCTAACTTGAGATTGAAGAAGATAATTGAAAGTACACATGTGAATATTGATGAGAATTTCATGATTCAAGAGAGGTATTATTATGCACCTATGATTGAAGATGAACACAAGTCTAGCAGTAAGGAAACTGTTATTGAAGAAATGTTTGATTGTATTTATGTAACATGCAATGACCCTGAAACAAGAAAAGGAAAATCACAGATAACAAATGAGAATGTCAAACCTAAAGTTTCAAAATTCACAACCAGATACCATTCAAAGGAAGATATCATTGGAGATTAGAGTAATAGAGTTTTGACAAGATCTAAAGAAAAAGGTTTAATAGTTGATGAAGAGGTATGTTTACTTTCACAAATTGAACCTTTAAGTGTTGAAGATGCATCTAATGATTTAGATTGGCAGAAAGAGATGAAAGAAGAATTAGATTAGATAATCAAGAATGATACATGGGAACTGGTCCCTAGACCTTGTGACAAAAATGTGATTGCAACAAAGTGGATATTGAGGAATAAGATGAATGAATAAGGTACAGTGGTAAGAAACAAAGTAAGACTGGTATGTAAAGGATATGTGCAGAGAGAAGGAATAGAATACACTGATACATTTTCCCTTGTGAGCAGACTGGAATCTCTCAAGTTGTTTTTGGCCTATGAAACATTAAAGGACTTTAAATTATATCAAATGGATGTCAAGTCAGCTTTTCTAAATGGTGACTTGAAGGAAGAAGTTTACATAGAACAACCTGAAGGATTTAGGTTATTAGAAAAACCAGACATGATATGTAGACTAAAGAAGTTCCTTTATGAACTTAAATATGCCCCAAGAGCCTGGTATGAGAGACTTGATGGTTACTTGACAAAGATTGGATTCAAAAAGGGAGTAGTAGATTGCAACTTATTCATGAGAGAGACACCTAATGGACTACTACTTGTTGCTATTTTTTTTATGACATCATCTTTGGAGGTAATGACATGCTTAGTTCAAAATTCACTTGAGAGATGCAAAGTGAGTTTGAAATGAGCATGATTGGACCTATCAAATATTTTTTGGGATTCAATGTTAAAAAAATAGACAAAGGCATATTCATAAATCGGTCTAAGTATGTGAAGGAGACATTGAAGACTTTCAAAATAGAAGATTGCAAACTAGTAAGAACCCCCATGATAACAAGAAGCAAGATTTCTAAAGAGGATGATTCCACAGCAGTTGAAAAGACACTATATAAGTCTATGATTGGAAAACTCATATATCTTACTCAGTCTAGACTAGATATTTCTAATGGAGTTGGCATTGTTTGAAGATTTGCAGTTGAACCTAAACAAAATCACCTAAAGGAAATAAAAAGAATATTCAGATACTTAAAGGGGACTATAGACTATGGTTTATGTTATCCTAACTTAGAGAATATACAACTTCATGTCTATACAGATGCAAATTAGGAAGGTTGTGTTGATGACAGGAAGAGTACCTTAGGAGGAGCAGTATTTCTTTGAGACAGGTTGGTTACTTGGACAAGAAAGAAGCATAATTGTATCTCTCAGTTGACAGCAGAAGCTGAGTATGTTGCAGCAACATTGAATTGTTCAACAATGGTTTGGATCAGAAAGATGATTAAAGACTTTGGTATTAGATTGATTATCCTATTTTTATTCCCTGTGATAACACTAGCACTATCAATATGTCAAGGAACCCTGTGATGCATGCAAAGACAAAAAACATTGAAATCAAATATCATTTTCTAAGAGAAAAAGTTGTCGACAAAGAAGTAAAGTTGGATTATGTGAGAACTAAAGAATAATTAGCATATATTTTTACAAAGCCTTTATTAATAGATACCTTTGAGTATCTCAGGGAGAAGCTGGGATTAATTCCCTTTCCTGAGTTTGATTCAAATTTGTAGCAAGAGCATCAGTCCTTGGTGACTGATGAATGGTTGACTAGTCTACTTCTGGAGTAGTACCTGTGCTTGATTATTTTTGGTACCCTTTGCCTTTGATGTCAAAGGGGGAGTATATAGTTAGGGGGAGCATATACTCTGGGGGAGTATACAATAATGAAAAATATAGTAAAAAGAGGTGTAGCAGTTAAGAGGAGCTTTTTATGGGGATATTGAGAAGATTGTAAAAAGGAGGATACTTTGGGTTGATGGATTTTTTCATATCATATGTTGCCATCAATGTCAAAGTGGGAGATTTTTGGAGATTTTCCTCTGTGCAGATACTTGATTGTATGTTTTTCATTGATGACAACATATAATATACAATAGTGTCCTGTATGTATTTATTAGTACAGATATATCAATCCTTGTGTGTTAAATTCTATGGTGTAAACATTTTCTAGATGCTATGTTCATACACATAGATTCACATATGAAGTTTCAGTTGAGTTATGTTAATCTATTTTAGTAGTTATAGTTTCTAGAGATTATCTATTAAGAGCTGACGTATTTACATTATTTGTTGATTTGGGCATATCTTCAAGATATGAGTGTTTGTATTCATGTTTAGTTATGAGTTAATGATGATTATCCAAAGGTGCTAAACATGTTTTAACAGAAGCATGATGTTTGAATTAATTTTGTAGATTCGACTATGTGAAGTGATGTGTCCACTCATTTTGAGTTGTGTGGTCCTAACTTTGATTGTGTGCTTAGTTAAGATGACAAAGAAGTTGATGAATTGTTTCCTAAAATATTTGTGACCTAATCCTTATGGAAGATACATATATCAATTCAAATGTGATCGCTACAAGAGAAAATGAAGTGAAAAAGAAAAGATGGAGCAGAGCAGAAAGATAGATAGTAAAACTTGAATATCTATGTGAAGAATCAGAAGAAGATTACAATTCATTGGAACTGATCAGGACAATAGGTCTAGTAAAACAATTCATTATCAGATATAGTGTATATCTACCTTACAGAAGGTTGCAGCCTTCATCATTTAAGTAGTGAGCTCTTGGACAAATTATCCTCATGCCTAATAGGGTTATTTATAAAATACTCCTAATAGGTTCTGACCTTTGACCAGGTCTCTGTACTTATTGCATTATAAAGATCAACTCCTAACAGGGTTGCAAGATCTTCTAACAAGGATCATTATAAACTAGTATAGTTATTTGTGGGTGCTAATTCCCAACGGGGTTTTTACCTAATTTGGTTTTCCCCGTTACCAAAATTGTGTTCAATTCTGTGTTATCTTGTTGAGTTTATGTTTAAAGTTATTATGTACTTAATTGGAAAAATAATTGAATCTTGTAGATAACTGATTCACCCCCCCTCTCTTACCTCTTGGGACTATTCCTAATAGCAACTTCCACTTCTAGTTAGATAACCCTCGTGGTCATAGGGGGAGCTAATCTAGCGCTAAACCCCTACACGGTCGGTATACTCACCTTTGCGTATGTGCCTATGAATTCATTTATTTTGTCATGAATTGAGGAATTATGCATGAAGGCATAAATTATACTTCAACAGGAACAAAGATTGAAATTCATAGTTAGAATTCATGTTACGATAGCTAGAATTAATTGCAATAATTTGATTTATAAGTCACAATAAGGTCTCATATCTTCACATCTACTTTCAAGATCGAGGACTTGTAGAGAAGAGGAGAATTAAAAAGTGTTGAAGGATAACCGTTGGTTAGTTAGCAAAGACAATTGAAGTTATAACGAAACCCTAGCACAGACACGTCATTTTAGAGTTTCAGTGAACCCTACTTAAGCAATCAAAAAGTAAGTATGGAAACTCCTATAGTCTTTGACATCATTGAAAGGAAGAGATTTTTGTTTAAGAAGCATCCTTTCAAGTCAGTTTTGGATGATGTTGAGGGAGAATTTTTGAAGACTTCATTAGGATTCGTGCATTTTGAGGACATACATGCTTACATTTACTATAAGGAGTGTTTTAATGATAACAACATAGCGATGCTCATGGAATCTATGATGAAACCAGATTACTCATTCAATGATGAATTCTCACATCTTACTAATAACCTTAGCTTTGAATATACAAATGTGTATGAGTTCTATGAACCAGAATGGGTCAAAATTATACTTAGTAGGATTCATGATGATCTATTTAGGATTGGTTAAGTTCTTTTCCATATCAATACTGATCTCATTCATGGGATAACCAGACTCTCTAAGGTTAGACCTGTTCTTCCCACTGGAAAGGATGTCAAGAAACAGGTTGAGAAGGCATGCTTATCTAGAAGTGATAGGCATGGAATGACTGTTGATCCTATTGTGGAGAAAGACATCAAACTCATCACCATGATACTTGGTTACAAATTTCAGCATGCAAGCAGACTTAATAGTATATCCACAACTATAGTTTTGGAAGCAATAAGTATGGCTAAAGATAACACTCAATATAACCTTTGTTAAATATTGCGTACACAACTAATTGATAATATTAAAGCTATCAAGCATGAAAAAAGAAAAATATTCAGATTTGGCTTGTTGATTATATACTTATGCTTCCACATTGTCGGTAAGGTCTCTAATCTTTACCTAGACATGAGATAACCTACTTTGTCTCAAATTTCATTGAAAGCTACATTAGAAAGTAGTATAAAGGACTCTATGGATATTGAGATCAAGACATTCAAAAATAAGATGTAGAAGAGGTTTAGAATACCGGAGAAGATAGTTGAAAAATATAAGGAACCGATATGCTTCATGGTGGAAACAAATTGTACATGCATGGAAGCAGTTGAGACAAGAACCAAATGGATTCACCCACTCATTTATGAAGTAGAAGAACATTTTTTGGAAGGATATGCACAAGTCCTTCTATCTATGCCTAAACATCCAAATGAGCCTAGATGGGGCACATACAGAGAAAATAAAAATCAAGTTGCTTATGTCCTATACAGTATAGACAATAAGAGAAAAGCATCAAGGATTACCTCTAACATTCTAAAAGTTCATGGTGTCACCCAAGAAGACCTAGATAAAGATAGGGAAGATAAAATTGCAAGAGAACTTAAGAAAACACCTGTAGAAGTCAAAATAGAAAAATTTGATGATCTCCACAAGAAGAAAAAGTAGAATTCTGATGGGACCATATCTATGCCCTCTACTACTATTGACCTGGAATCCTCTCCACCTTTTGTACCAAGAAAGATGACTAGAAGAAGAAAGAAATTTCCCACAAGCCACCCATCCTCAAGGACAACATGAAGCAAAGTAAAGAATACTCAAGCCCCTCCTGAGGTAGGATTCAGACCTAGTCTTGAAATCTTAAGAAATAGAATCATTAATGAAGGATGACTAGATTCAATTGAAAATGTCTATGACAAGTATCAAGAGATAGATAAATCAGAAATACATTATATGATTATCTCACATATGATCAAGTTTAAAAGGTCATTTTTGGAACTTAAGACAGTCACTCCAAACACATTATGGAACATACTTGACTTATTAAAAAGACAAGAAATAGAAGAAGATATGAGGACTAGAGAAAAAACACTAGATAATATTCTCCCTATTTTCTTACATGATGAGAAGGAAATATTGTTAGATCTTGTAAAACCTCATCTAAGAAACAAGATAAGAAATATTCACATTATGAATAAAGAGTATGATTTGGTTGGAAAAGAGACTGAAAAAGCATTCGAGAAAGTGTTTTTGTACTAACATATGTATCCATCAATTGTGCCTAGAACTAAAGTGACTCCAATTCCTTCCAAACAAGAAAAAGAACTAGAGATTCTTAATGTGCCTATGACAAGTCCACAGGATTCTATGCCGAAAGTTCCATCACCCTCTAATACTATCAAAGATTCAGATGAAATCATTATATTCAATGATGTTAAGATAACAATGATAGCTTCAGACAATGACTTGAACAAATTTGAAAAAGAATTTGTCAGCACTGAAGAAGCTCAGAAGTTATGCACTGAATACCTCCTTGCAAGAAGATGAAGTTCTTACTCAAGACTCAACAAGTTTGAATAATGAGGAAGGTAATAAATCTAATGAACCACCCTCTGTGGAGATCCTAGTGAAAAATGAATCTATGGATGTAAGTCAAAATGAAATATTCAGTCCATCTATCAAACCATAAATATAATTGTTGTCAAGTTTGACCCCTGACTTAGCAAACCTAGATGCATGGGGAGAAGAAGACTTCATCAAAATAAGTGTATTAGCCATGGACAAAGAAAAAGAGAAACAAGTTATGAGAAATCCCCTCTTTCTTGAGTCAGTAAACATTTTGAACAACCTAGTGCCAACATAGAAGAAATTGGAAAATATTCAATTAGCTGATGATGTCAATAGCATCTTGAAAAGCTTCAAAGAAAACTTCACATGTCTAGTAGACTCAGCTACTAAAATTGCAGAAGACGAGTATAAAAAGGAAAGGTTGGATGAAATAATAAAGAACTTCTCATTACATCTCAACTCATTGAAGATTGGTCAAGCAATTCTGAAAGAGTTAGAAGGAAAAGGAAGAAATGTGATAGCTAACTGTATGGACAGAGGCAAATTTGTTTCTAAACACATCAAGAAGATTGAGGAAAAAGATATCTTGGTTGAAAATATAAGGAAATCAGTTGAAGCCTCTTCTCAAGACATCAATATCTATAACAAAATCTATCAAGGGTAGATAGATATAATTGAGAAAGCCAAGATAGAGATTAGCAACATAAGGACCAGACCAACACAACTGAGAAATGCACTTGCGCCCTCCTTAGCTATACTAAATGAGAATATCAAATAGATTGATGCAAATATTTTTGCATATGATCAGGCCCCTCCATGGATTGGGTAAAGATGGAGAAGCTCACATATGCATTATGCTCCCATTTCAGACTGTTGATGCACTCAAGACATTTTGGCAACAAGAAATCAAGAATATGCAGATTGCATATCCAGATGTGTATTATGTGTAAGTACTTGGAGACTTTCAATTTTTGACACCTTTTTCATTAATGTCAAAGGGGGAGTATAGTATTGATGTGGACAAAAGTCTTGTTGATGCTAAGAACCATCTTGGCTCTATTTTGAGATATTTCTCCTAGATCTCTTAGGGTATTCACGACCTTAAACTGAGGTAGGTCACTCTCAACTTTACCTCCCATTAAAGACTCAGTCCCCCATCGAAATGATTTTCATCTTCTTCTTGCTAAACCTACACAAATAGATTCATCCTAGTCACTTATTCAATGTTTTTTGAACATCGCTTTCATTCTCTTCCCTAGCCAGACTATTACCAAGCTCGGTTAGGGTAAGATCTCTAGACTCTTTGT
Source organism: Thuja plicata (assembly GCA_018584345.1). NCBI lineage: Eukaryota > Viridiplantae > Streptophyta > Pinopsida > Cupressales > Cupressaceae > Thuja > Thuja plicata. Next base: position 3,614,318 of record MU227013.1, read on the forward strand.
TGTTGCTTCTCCTAGAAAAAAAAGAAATGAAACTATGTACAAGGGCTCCTCTAGAGTTAAATCCCAACACATGACTCTCACCATGGATTCAAGAACCTTGAGGGGCCATTAATGGTTACAACCAAGAATGGGTGAAGAAAAAATAGCTTGCAAAATAGAAAATAGAGTAACTAATCTACTTATATGCAAAAGGAACGACAAAGAAACTTGATATCCACTAAACACACAGTCTCCAACTTCTCATTACTAGAAACAAAACAAAATAGTACAATAATCTACAAATATCTAACTTTCCTATAGCTTCTCCTCTTCTACAACCTATACTCTCTAAGATCTCTAAAATGAATACTTTGGATGTTATTAGTAACCATCCTCTCATAGGAAACAACCCTAATAGTCCACTCATTTGCAAGAATATCTTCAGGATCTATTACACTAACCATAATGTCCATAAAAGACAAGATCTTCTTTCATGGGCCATTACGAGTAAATATTATTGAGCAACAATAATGCAAATCAAGCTCCAATGTTGGTCAAGCTTCTAGGAACCAATGTAGGCCAACCTGTTAGGCACCAGTATAGGCCAAGCTTCTAGGCAGTGTAGGTCGAGTTGCTAGGCAATTTAGGCTGAGCTCCTAGGTAATGTAGGCCAATCTACTAGGTAGTGTAGGGAAAGCTACTAGGAATTGTAGGCCGAGTTTCTAGGAAACTTAGGCTGATTTGGTAGGAAATGTATGCCGAGCTGCTAGGAAATGTAGGCCGAGCTGCTAGGCAATTTAGACTGAACTGCTAGGAAATATAGGCCGAGTTGGTAGGCAATGTAGATCGAGCTGCAACGCACCAGTGTAGGCCGAGTACCAGTGATACCAAGTAGATTATCCAAGGTTCTTGATGCATTGGTTGGATTTGCATAGGCTTACCAACTACCTCACACACACACAACTAAAGGAAACCAACTAAGCAACCTATCTAGACATGGATTGACCTAGTCATATACATCATAGGGAAATAAAACAAATGACATTCTAAGGTCCACACACACTCTCCTGACATGGCTAGAGTCAGTACATGATAGAAATAAGGAGCTAGGGGTTTGAGTTAGGTGTTCTCCTGCACCATGCTCCCCCAAACAAAAGAAAGGTTAATCCATCCTTGGATTGAGCATGTTTGGATCAATGCCCAACCTCTTGAAGTATGTTTCTCTAATCCAAGTAGCATCAACATATTCTTTTCCATGCCATTTGACAAGGTGCTCTATATAGTCTTTGTTCCTAGTCTTCTTGTAGACCCTTGAGTCTAGTATCTTTTTAGCTATCATAGATGGAGTAGGGGTTAATTTCAGATCTTTTACCTCTTGTATTACTTCTTGAAGGTTTTGATCAACATCTTGAATTTGTCCTTTGTATGCTATCAAGTCTGCAATGTTGAAAACTAGTGATAACCTAATGTCTTTAGGAAGCTCCACCTTATATGCATTGTTTACATACTTTCAAATTATATTACATGGGCCTAGCCTTTTCATCTGTAGCTTGTGGGGAACACCTTTTTGTAGCCTATGTTTTTTCAATTGTACCATCACAAAGTCTCCAATCTATACTGAACATCCCTCTTTGTTGCATCCACCTTTTACTTTATCTTTTCAACATTCTCAATCAAGTTCTTCCTCACACTTTCAAGTACTTCCCTCATTGAATGAGAAAAGTTCTCAACATATCCATTACCATGCATTACTTCCTTCAATTCTCTAAGTTCAAAAATTCTTGTTGGGTGAAATCCATAAAATATTTCAAAAGGAATCTTACCAGTTGATTTGTTCAATGTCTCCTTGTATGCATATTCATCTTATCCAATGAGTTGGTCCCATGCTTTAACATACTCCTTTGTGAGACATCTCAACAAGTTACTAAGACTTCTATTGACCACCTCTATTTTACCATCTGTATGTGGATGATAGGCAAATCCAAAAGACAAGTTAGTGCCTAGCTTTTTCCATAAGGTCTTCCAAAAATGGCTCATTAATTTTGTGTCCCTATCTAAAATGATATTGATTGGGAGTCCATGGATCCTCACCACTCAATTTAAAAACAACTGAGCATTGTTACAAGCATCATGAATAGTCTTGCGAGGTATGAAATAATCCATCTTGCTAAATCTATCTACAACAACATAAATATTGTCATATCCCTTCCTTATTCTTGGAAAACCAACTACAAAATCCATACTTATGCATTCCCATGGTCTTGTTGGGATTGGATGTGGCTGGTAAAGACCTGCATTGGAAGATGTGCCCTTTTCTTTTTGACACACTACACAAATCTCAACATACTATCTAACACCTATATTCATTTTAGGCCAAAAATAGAAGCTAGTAACTAGCTCTTGATTATTACTGACTCCAAAATGACCACTAAGTGCTCCATTATGTTTTTCTTGAATCAAATTCTCTCTCATAGATCCTTTAGGAACACAAAGCTAGACACCTTTAAACAATAAATAATTTTGTAAAGTATATTCAGAAAACTCACCATGAAAGTTGTTTTTAAACTCTTGGCATACCTTGTAGATTTGGGCAAAATCTTTATCTTCAACATATAGGTCTTTGAAGCTATCAATACCTATGCTTTGGAGCTAAACTTCTTAGACTGTGAGCACCCTTCTGCTCAATGCATCAGCAACCTTATTCTGTACTCCCTTTTTTATGCTTGATATTGAAAGTGTAGGCTTGTAGATACTCCACCCACTTTATGTGTTTGCTTCTGAGCTTGTCTTGAGAGTTAAGGAAGACAAGAGATTGGTTATCAGTATATACTATGAACTCCTTTGGGAGCAAGTAGTGCCTCCACTTCTTGAGTGCTTGGACTAGATCATACAATTCTAAGTCATAAGAAGAGTACTTCTTCTTTGCATCATTTGGCTTCTCACTATGGAAAGCTACTGGTCTTCCTTCTTGGCTTATGATAGCCCCAATGGCCACATTACTTGCATCACATTCTACTATAAAAAGCTTATCAAATCTTGGAAGAAATAGACTAGGGAACTCTTCTATCTTCTCCTTGAGTGTTTCAAACCATTTTTCAGCTTGTGGTGTCCATTGAAACTTTGTCTTCATCCCACCTCTAATGGTGTCTAACATAGGTGCACAAATCCCACTAAAATGTCTAATGAACTTTTTTTAATACTAAGCTAAACCATGAAAAAGTCTTACCTCAGGTGCAGCCTTAGGAGTAGGCCAAATCCTTATCCTTCTCCTAGAGTCTTCAAGAACTCCTTCTCACCAACCATGAGCACACTTGGACTTGATGTCTTCATCTCTCCTTCTTCTATTAGTGACTGAATTTTTAAAGTCACTCCATCTTTCTTAAATGAGTATGCATTCTTGGTTCCAGCATGCATGGCTTGCCTATCAAATTTCCATGGCCTTCCAAGTAGAAGGTGGAATTTATCCATGGGAAGAATGTCACATATAAATCTATCCTTATACTTTCCAATGGTGAATTCTACCCATGCTTGTTCTCCTACAAACACATGATGTCCTTTGTTAATCCATCTAGCCTTGTATGTATTGTCATGTGGAATCCTTTCCAAATTTAACTCGCTGACTGCCTCTTTGCTAATGATATTACCAGTTGAGCCTAAATCATTAATGACCATACACACCTTTCCTATGATCTTGCACTTCACTCTACTCTTTACCATGAGGATCTCACCTTCCTGTAATTCTAAAGGTACCTCAGATGGCTTGCTACTACAACTTGATTCTTCTTGGACATAGTTAACTCTCTTTCCACCTCCTTGAGAAATAGAACCCTTTCCAAAACACCTATAGGCAGGATGCCCTAGCTGATTGTAGTAATAGCACTTCATGGTGGCAAAGTAGGATGCTCCTCTTCCTTGATTGTTGCTGCTCGTTCCTCTCCAACTAGTGTTAGAGCCTCTACCTCTGTTGAAACCTCCTCTATTTGAGTTTCCTTCTTGATTTTGAGTGAGCTTGTTCTCATTTTTCTTCCTTGACTCTGATCCCCTTCCATCATATCCTCCTTGTCCTCTTCCTTTTCTACCTCTTCCTCTTCCTGTGAAGTTTGATTCTAATTTCTTTTTGTTCTTCTCTTCCACTTTCAATGCAAGTTGGAAACACTTATGGATGGTTGTAGAAGTCCATAAACTGATTTCCTCTTGGATATTCCATTTCAAGCCTCCAAGATACCTAGCCACCTTGATAGTCTCATCCTCTTGGACTCTTGACCTCAAGCCAAACATCCAAATCTTTTTTCTTTAAACTTTGCCTCTTCTTGTATATCTGGATTTCATAATCCTCAAATAGGTATTGCTCCTTTACCTTGTTTAACATGGCCTTCCAATTTGAAATTGGATTCTTACCCATCTTCTCCCTCTCTTCTTGGAGGTATTTCCACCATGTTAATGTTGAACCTCTTAGCCTTGACTTTGCAAATTTTACCTTTTGTGCTTGAGCTATGCCCTCACATTCAAAATGATTCTCAATACCTTCTATCCATTCCACAACTAGTTCACCATGCATTTTTCCATGAAAGAATGGAATTCCTTCAAGACTTTTGCCTCCTAGGGCTCTGAGAGCTTTTAAAAATGGATCCTCATTCATCGGAGGGTCTGGTTTAGGTATCAAGTCTTCTTCATCAACTTCTTGCTTCCCTCTGCTACTACTGACTTCATCTCCATCTTTTCTTTTAGTTGCATCTACAACTTCTTCAAGTTTTACCTTCATCTCATCTAGGGCTTCTTCTAGAAGTCTACTCCTTTCCCTTTGATCCTCTATCACTCTTTTCTTCTCATCTACTTCCTTTGAAATCTCTACATTGGTGACCATCTTATTTTCACCTACTGACATTGTTGGTTGGAACATTTACCACAAGCCCAATCAATCTAGGCTCTGATACAAATCTGATGTGGATATAAGTCTTGTTGCTGCTAAGAACCAGCTTTGCTCTATTCTTAGATCTTTCTCCTAGATCTCTTTAGGGTATTCAAAACCCTAAACTAAGGTAAGTCACTCTCAACTTTACCTCCCATTCAAGACTCAATCCCCCATCAAAATGCTTTTAATCTTCTTATTGCTGAACCTACACAAATAGATTCATTCTACTCACTTATTCAATGTTTTCTGAACATTACTTTCATTCTCTTCCCTAGCCAAACTATTACCAAGCTCTCCTAGGGTAAGATATCTAGACTCTTTATTGTTGCTTCTCCTAAAGAAAATAGAAATGAAAATATGTATAAGGGCTCCTCTTGAGTTCCATCCCAACACATGACTCTCACCAAGGATTCAAGAACCTTGAGGGGCCATTAATGGTTACAACCTAGAACGGGTGAAGAGCTAATAGCTTGCAAAATAGAAAATAAAGTAACTAATCTACTTGCATGCAAAAGGAACCACAAAGAAACTTGATATCCACTAAACACACAGTCTGCAACTTATCATTACTAGAAACAAAACAAAATAGTACAATAATCTGCAAATCTCTAACTTTCCTATAGCTTCTCCTCTTCTACAACCTCTGCTCTCTAAGATCTCTAAAATTAATACTTTGGATTTTATTAGTAACCATCCTCTCATAGGAAACAACCCTAGCAATCCACTCATTCACAAGAATCTCTTCAAGAACTGTTACACTAACCATACTGTCCATAAAAGACAAGATCTACCTTTCACAGGCTGTTATGACTGAATATTGCTGAGCAACAATAATGAAAACTGAGCTCTAGTGTTGGCCAAGCTACTAGGTACGAATGTAGGCTGATCTTCTAGGCACTAGTGTAGGTCAAGCTGCTAGGTAGTGTATCTAAGCTTCTAGGCAATGTAGGCCAAGCCGCTATGCTGTGTAGGCTGGGTTTCTAGGCAGTGTAGGTCGAGCTACTAGGAAATGTAGTCTGAGCTGCTAGGTAATGTAGGCCAAACTGCTAGGCAATGTAGGCCGAGATGCTAGGTACCAATGCAGGCCGAGTGCCAGTGATACCAAGTAGCTTATCCAAGGTTCCCAATGCCTTCATTGGATTTCCATAGGCTTACCAACTGCCTCTAACACACACACAACTAAAGGAAACCAACTAAGCAACCTATCTAGACATGGATTGACCTAGTCATATCCTTCTTAGAAAAATAAAACAAATGACCTTCTAAGGTCCATACACACCCTCCTGACTTGGCTAGAGTCAGTACATACCATAAATAAGGAGCTAGGGGTTTGAGTTAGGTGTGCTCCTACACCATACTCCCCCAAACAAAAGAAAGGTTAATCCATCCTTGGATTGAACATTTTTGGATCAATGCCCAACTTCTTGAAGTATGTTTCTCTGATCCAAGTAGCATCAACATCTTCTTTTCCATGCCATTTGAAAAGGTGCTCCATATAGTCTTTATTCCTAGTCTTCTTGTAGAACCTTGAGTTTAGTATCTTTTCAGCTATCATAGATGGAGTAGGGTTTAATTTCATATCTTTTACCTCTTGTATTACTTATTGAAGCTTTTGATCAACATCTTGAATTGGTCCTTTGTATGCCATCAAGTCTGTAATGTTGAAAACTAGTGATAACCCAATGTCTTCAGGAAGCTCCACCTTGTATGCACTATTTCTATACTTTGAAAGTATATTACATGGACCTAGCCTCTTCATCTATAGCTTATGGGGAACACCCTTTTGTAGCCTATTTTTTTTCAAGTGTACCATCACAAAATCTCCAATCTAAAACTGAACATCCCTCTTTGTTGCATCCACCTTTTACTTTATCTTTTCAAAATTCTCAATCAAGTTCTTTCTCTCACTTTCATGTACTTCCCTCATTGAATGAGAAAATTCCTCAACATATCCATTACCATGTATTCCTTCCTTCAATTCTCTAAGTTAAAAAATTCATGTTGGGTGAAATCCATAAACTATTTCAGAAGGACTCTTACCAAATTATCTGTTCACTGTATCATTATATGCATATTCATCTTGTCCAATGAGTTGGTCCCATGCTTGACCATACTCCTTTATGAGATATCTCAGCAAGTTACCAAGAATTCAATTGATCACCTCTGTTTGGCCATATGTCACTGGATGATAGGCAGATCCAAAAGACAAGTTAGTACCCAGCTTTTGCCATAAGGTCTTCCAAAAATGGCTCATGAATTTTGTGTCCTTGTCTGAAATGATATTGAGTGGGAGTCCATGGATCCTCACCACTCCACTAAAAAACAACTGAGTAAGGTTACAAGCATCATGAATAGTCTTGCAAGTTATGAAATGAGCCATCTTGCTAAATCTATCTACAACAACATAAATACTATCATATCCATGCCTTGTTCTTGGCAAACCAACTACAAAATCCATACTTATGCATTCCCATGGTCTGGTTGGGATTGGAAGTGGTTGGTAAAGACCCACATTGGAAGATGCACCCTTTTCTTTTTGACACACTACACAACTCTCAACATAATCTCTAACATCTCTATTCATTCTAGGCCAAAAATAGAACCTAGTGACTAGGTCTTGAGTCTTACAGACTCCAAAATGACCACTAAGTGCTCCATTATATTTTTCTTGAATCAAATTATCTCTCATAAACCCTTTAGGAACAAAATCTAGACTCCTTTAAACAATAAATCATTTTGTAAAGTATATTCAGAAAACTCACCATGTATGATACCAAGCAGCTTATCCAAGGTTCATGAAGCCTTGGTTGGATTTACAGAGGCTTACCAACTACCTCACACACACAACTAAAGGAAACCAAATAAGAAACCTATCTAGACATGGATTGACCTAGTCATATCCATCTTAGGGAAATAAAAAAAATGACCTTCTAAGGTCCACACACAATCTCCTGACTTGGCTAGAGTTAGTACATGCCAGAAATAAGGAGCTAGGGGTTTGAGTTAGGTGTACTCCTACACCAAGTATATAAAGGAGATCTGTGTATATAAAGGAGATTGGTAAAAATATGATGTATAGTTTGAAAAGATATAGAAGTTTTGTGTTAAGTCAAAGTTTAGTAACTTAACCACAGTCCTTTGTTGCCATTAATGACAAAGGGGGAGATTGTTGGCAAGTTGAGACTATGGAGATTATATGACTAATTTTTTTATTTTCATTATGGAAACAGAGTCATATAGGAGTTTTGATAGTCAATTCATAAACCTTGAAGACCAAAAATTGACTAACTATATAAGACAGTCCAGTTAGAGATATATTTGTTGATCAGAGCACCAGTGCACGTGTGTGTGATCGATTCATGGTCTGTTTCTTTGGATACAAGCTCATGTATACAATATTATGCTAAGTCTACACACACAGGTTTAGATATATAAGTATGGTGAAGTTCTAGCAAATCCAAGTGTCCTAGCCGCTCGGTAGAACAGAGCATGGAGCTGACTCCAATTTTTTATTAGCGCATAATAATTTGTTTTCCATTTTCTATGCACCTATTTTAATATGTTTATAATTATTTTATTATCACTTATGTAAACATTCTTAAGCCAATTCATTTGGAAGCGTTGTGTATGTTGTGTTTGGGCTGACTAAGTTAGTTTTTGGTCGCGTCTATTGAGTATGTATATATACTTAACATGTATTTTTTATTAGAGGTAGCATGAAAAAAGAGAAATATATAGAAAGTAAGATAGCAGAGAAAGATGAATAATAAGTATGAGATAAAAATCTATCAATGATTAGAGTCTAATCGCACAAAAGGAACTGATCAGACAAGCAGTGTCATAATAGTAGTTCAATTGATAGATATAGTGTGTATCTCTCATCAAGAGGTTGTAGCCTTCATCTTTATTGAGTAGTGAGCTCGAGCAGTGAGCCATATACCTTTAACATGGTTTTGTAATGACTCCTAATAGGGTAATTTTACTTTCATTGTAAAGAATGCTCCTAACAGGGAAAAGGAACTCTAACAAGTTCATAAGATTAGTGCATTTATTTGTGGGTACTAATTCCCATCGAGGTTTTCCTTTCATCAAGGTTTCCCCATAAGTATATTTTGTGTTATGTGTTAATGTGTTATGCTAAATAAATTATTCTTTTGGTTTAAGTTTCAAGTTGTGGAATTATACTAAACACTGATCCACCCCCGCCCCCCCCCCCCCCCCCCCCCCCCCCGCTCAGTGTTTCTAACAGTTTATTGGTCCCTTTTGGAGGACCTTATGGAAGAGGTTAGGGACCAATCTAAGTTTTAGTTCTGTCTACCATCCACAAGTAGGTGGGCAGATAAAAGTTGTAAATAAGTCTGTTGGCAATATGTGTAGATGCTTGAAAAAATAGCATGGAGAAAAGTGGGATGCAGTCCTACCCTAAGTAGAGTTTTTCTTTCAATGACTCAGTCAATAGGAGCACAGGGAAGAGTCCCTTTGAGATTGAATATGGGAAAAGTCTAAGTGGCATCTTGGAACTTAGATAATTGCCACAAAACACTCCAGTCAGTGCTCATGGAGAAGAGTTTGCAAAGAGTATGAATGAAATTCATGACTCAGTGAGTTTGGCACTTGAGAAGAGTGCAGACAAGTATAAGCAAGCCAAAGTCAAGCATAGGAGAGATGTCCAGTTGCAAGTTGGAGACTTGGTGTGGGTACATTTGCAAAAGGAAAGATTGTCTAAGGGAAAGCACACTAAACTAATGATGAAGAAAGTAGGACCCTATCTAGTATTGAAGAAGCATGGGTTCAATACATATGATATTGAACTTCCCTCACACCTTGGTATCTCCCCTATATTAAATATTTTTTATCTAGCCCCATATAAAGGTGATGTGAATGCAGGTTCTAAAGTACAAGTTGAAGAGCTTGAAGAGGATGTTGCAGGAATACTCTGTCATGTACCAAAGAAGCATGAGAAGATCTTGGACACAAATATCATGAAACAAAAAAGAAATAATGTTTAGAAGAAATATTTGGTCAAATGGAAAGATTTTCCTAAGGAATAATCTTGATGGATGGATGAGCAATAAATTCAGAAGAATGGCTCCAGTTTAGAAGACCTCATCTCAAGAGGACTTGAGATCAATGCACCCCGAGAGTATGGAGCAGAATCACCCTCAAGTTCATCTATTTAAAGAAAATAAATGGACCCAAATAAAAAGGGTTAGGGTATTTATTGGATCTTGGATCCAATGTCATCAATAAGTCCTCAATTGTAAGAAAAGGGGACACTAGGTGATGTTATAAACCTAGTTGTCTACCTTAGTTAGTTTGGAAAATATTATGTAGATTAGGTTAGAATATTATAGGGAACCTAAGGAAGGGTATAAATGTTATTTTAATCCTTCTAAGGTCCCCTATGGAGTCAAAAAACAAAAGTTTTCAAGTTTAGTCACATTTGACAACTTTTGTTAAAAGTTGTCAAAATTGTCAATGTTGCATAATGCAACTTCTTGTCAAAAGATGCAACTTTTGAATCCCAATGTTCACAACAATTTTTTCAGTTGGAACTGCTTTGGAAGTGTATGAAAAGGTTTTAAAACCTTACCCCATGGTTGGAGTGGATCGATTGTAAATTTTTTACATTGAAATCAATAAAATTCAACTTTTTTGTTATATTTCCAAATATTTTTTTGAATTGTACAGATCTATACCAATCCCATGAACCATTAAAGGATTGATAAAGTTTATCTAGTGTCTTATTTTAATGTTCCAAGTGGTTTTAAGGTTTGAAGTGCAGAGGATCTAAATTTATCTAATTTTGATTGCCCACTGGTCACAAGAAGGCCCTAACTAGGGTTTCAAAGAAAAATTCCTCTTTCCAAGAGACTGCACCATGGGAGAAATGTAAGACTTGGTGGAGAGAAAGGAGGGAGGATGTAATTTAATAATTTTTAGGTCTTAAATCATGAGGCATTTGATGGAGGGAGAAAACATTACAACCTCTGGATAGGCATCTAGATGTCACTGTCCAGATTTTGGTTTTTGAAGCACAACTCGGCCCTGGGGTGGAATGGAAGTATAAATACTTGGATTTAGAAGTTTTGTGTGATCCCACAAGTTTTCTTATTGGAGGAATTGGAAATTTAATTGAAATTCAAATGCTTTCTTTTTAAAAGTGGCCTAATAGCCCTATTAGCTCTAGCAGAGAATTGAGGACAGCATGAGTTAAGGGATTGGTCAAGAGCCCTACCTTGCAGGGTATTGTTGGTGGATGGATTGAAGAGTTTGAGGGTGGTTAAGACTTTCTTTTGTGGAGTTCCAAGTAAGCTACCTTCAAGAATCCATATTTTCTCTTTGTAGCCCTATATAGGATTAGGTGCCTAAATTGGGTTTCAGAGATATCTTTGTGTGGGATTTTTGTTTTATTAAATATAAAATTGATGTCTAGCATTGATAGAACCCATTTTCCTTACTTGGATTAACTAGTTCTAGTTGTTTCATATTGTACCATTAAGGGTGTTGAAGATTGGGTGGTAGACCTAGTCTTGTCATTGTGGGTTTTGGGAACTTTGTGGTAGAGCCCTAGATTGTGTGGGAGTAGGGGGTATTGTGGACCCCTAGTGAATTATTTTGACATGTTTTTGGGCTCTTCTCCATTGATTCTCCATGTAGACCTTTGTTCTAGTCTTCTTTTTAACTCCGGAGTTCAGAATCCTTTTTTTCCTTTGGCTTTGGTGTAACTAGAAGTTTCTATGTCTTGAGTTCCTCAGCATCCTCTGAATGACCAGGATCTCCCTCTAGAATTGGTCATTTGTAGGACACAAGGTCTGCAACATTGAATACTATAGAAATTCTTATGTTTGCATGAATGTCAACTTTGTAAACATTAGCTCCATACATTTCCAAAATGGTACAATGAGCTATCTTTATCATCTAAAGCTTACTTGGAACACCTCTTTTGAGTCTTGCTTTTCTTAGGTGCACCATTACCAGATCTCCAACTTGGAATTGAACATCCCTTTTCTTTACATCCACCTGCTGTTAGGTGTGATTTATACTCTCCACTAATGTATTTTTCACAATATCATAGACCTATTTCATAGATTAAGAAAAATTCTTAGTATATCCACTCTTCTCTACACTACTTCAAAGATCCCTAAGTTTAGATATACCCCTGGGATAAATCCCATTAACTACTTCAAAGGGGATCTTTCCAGTTGATCTATTAAGGGTGTCATTGTATGCAAATTATTCTTAAGAAAGTAACTAATCCCATGATTTTTGATATTCCTTGGTTAGATATCTTAAAAGTTTTCCTAAGCTCCTATTAACTATGTCAGGTTTCCCATTGGTTTGTGGCTTATATGCATAGCTAAAAGAAATATTTCTACCAAGCTTCGGCTATAAAGTTTTCCAAAAATGAGTCACAAACTTAGAGTCCCTATCTGATAAAATGCTTAGAAGTAAGCCATATATCATTATTTCTTCCCTAAAGAATACATTGGCTAGAGAACATGCATAACAAGTGTTCTTGGATGGAAAAAAGTGGGTCATCTTGCTGAACCTATCCACTCTTTTTTTGGTCTTAGGAAGTCCAACTACAAAATCCATACTAAGACACTCCCAAGGTTTTTTGGATTGGAAGGGGTTGATACAACCCTGCATTGGAGGAATTCCCTTTAGCCTTTTGACAAACTATACAAGTCTCCACATACCTCTAGATATCCCTACTCATTCTTTCCCAATATTAGTATCTCTTCACCAACTCTAAGGTCTTACGAACACCAAAATGTCCACTCAATGAACCATTATGCTTCTCCTACACTATTTATCCCTCATTGAACCTTTAGGTACATAGAATTCCCCTCCCCTAAATATAATACCTTCTTGTAGGGTAAATCAAAATACTAACCTTGAAAGTGGTTTTGAAATTCTTTACATAACTTGTAGGTTGCTGAGAAGTCCTCGTCATCTAGATACAGATCCTTAAAACTTTCTATGCCAATGCTACTTGAATAAATTTATTTCACTTTGAGAATTATTCTAATTAATACATCTTCCACTTTATTCTAGGTTCCTTGCTTGTTCTTTATCGTGAAATTCTAGGCTTGAATGTACTCCGCCCACTTCATATGCTTATGGATTAACTTATCTTGTGAATTCAAAAAGTTTAAATCTTGGTTGTTTGTGAAGACCACAAATTAATTAGGAAGGAGATAATATCTCCACTTCCTTAGTGATTTCACTAATGAATATAGTTACAAGTCATGTGATGAATATTTCTTCTTTGCATCACTGAGTTTTTCACTTCTTAAATGCTACTAGTTGTCCCTCCTAACTCAAAACTGCACCTATGGCAACATTAATAGCATCACATTCCATAGTAAACAATTTTTCCAAACTAGGAAGTGTCAGTATAGGTTGTGTGGCTATCATATTATTAAAAGTCTCAAATCCCCTATCATCATGCTCATTCCATTGCAATTTTTCTTTCATGCCCCCTTTTATAGTATCCAAAACAGGTGCACTAATTTCACTGAATTATTGGTGTAGGAGCACCTATCCTAATCCTCAATTCTAGTTTTATTTTTTCTTGTACTAACCTTAGCTAAGTCATTGGTATTTTTATTTGACCTTATAATGTCTTTCATGTGTGTACCTAGGTGGATTTTACTAGGATCAATCCAACCTAGATGTTTATGCTTTATTAGTGGTTACTGGTAGATTAAGCCTAAAAGTGGGAAATGGATCCAAAAATATTCAAGGTTTGGGTAAGGGAAGTCCAATGTCCCTAAAATAGTCTCTATATTGTTTTTACATAATTATAGTTCAATTGGAGATCATTGGAGTTTGTTTTTAGCAAATTTCTCAAAGTTGTCAAAATGTTGCATGACAACATTTTCAACTTTTGAAAGTTGCATGACAATATTTGGAATTCTTGGATTCTCTTTGGAGAATAATGATTGATTATTAATTTAATGGCCTAAAATTATGAAAAAGGCATATTTAGACAAGTAGGATGCCATTTCCTGAGGCAGTGTGATGTAATGCTTGATTTGAATTTGATGGAGAATCTTTGAGTTCTAGTTTTTTTGCACATAGGCGACTTGTTTTGAGTTCATGATCTAATAGATGGATTGAACTAAGTGATCTAGTGTTGTATTGGTGTATTAGACATAGTTGTAAGAAATATTCATTCAGTAATGGAGTTATTTTGTGTTCATTAGATTAGCTTTTCAAATTGTTTTGCAAGTAGAGTAGTTGCTAGTGTTGTTTTTGCAGTTTTGGGAAACATGGGTCCCCCATAGCTCTCCACCATGAAAATAATCACACCCTTGAGGGATATGGAAGGGAGTAAATTTTAAAGTGTCCATATGGAAGGAAGAGCTTGGAAGAGTCAACTAGATAATTCTAACGTCATGCCCTAGGCAAGTCCAGTGTGCTCGATTAGGTGCATGATAGTGTTTTGATGATGTGTAATTGCAGGGGAAGAATTGGAAGAATGAAACCAAGAATGGTTTCAAGAATAATAGAGGTCCTATAGTTACCTCTCAAGAGGATTATGCATTGGACAATCCATTTAGATAGATTTTTGAGTAGAAATCAGAAGAATATACTAAAATAGCCCCATTTTCCCTATTAGCCCTAAATTCTAGGAACCTACGATAAAGAGGCCCTAGAACCTTAAGAAAACCAAATTCCTTTATATCTTGGAAAAGGGTATCTGAATATAAAAACAAATTCTAGGGTATTTTGAGAGTTTGGAGAGAGAAGTGGGAAAAATTCACTGATTAGAGCTAGTTGACCTATTAGGCCTAAAAGACCAAATTTAGTGTTTGTCTTTAGATCTCTTGTTAAACTATTGATGAATTATTGTAATGGGCTCATATTGGATTCAATAAGTTGTCACAATAAGCATTTCACCCCTGTATAACTTGTCATGAAATGGTGAAGAGAATGCACTTGGAGTCTTCCAAGGTGGAGTAAGTGATTGAAGAGCATTTGATTGATAGTTGCCCTTGAGGTGAAGCACAAAGGAAATCAACTCATTGAGTGATGTTGGAGTGGTTCTAAGCTAGCTAAGACATAAATTGGAATGTCCTAGAGTATAAAGTAGGCTCTTGTGAATACTAGGAACCATTGGTTTCCTAGAAGATCTTGTGCAAGCACACCTTGGAGAGTTTAGATATTAGTTTGGTATCAGAGCCAATAAGATTTAGCTTGTGTTCAATGTTCCAACCAGAAGAGTAAGTAGGAGAGTCTATAATGATGACCAATGCAGATTTGGAAAATAAAGTGGATGAAAAAGAACAAGAGAATAGATTTATCAGATAAATATTAGCTCAATTGGAACACAAAGTGGACCAAGAGGAGGAAAAGACTGAGGAAGTGAAAGATAAATTTGAAGGAAAGAGTAAAAAAATAGCCTTGGATGATGAGGTCACTGAAGCTGACTCTGTTCTCACATAATAACCATTCTTGAAGGAACTAAAAGCATTAAGTAGAAAGACATTGGAAGGATTTCCTATCTTCTCTGGAAAGATGGAACCTGAGATAGTCTTAGACTAGATAGAAGGGATAGAAAATCACTTTTAATGTGATGGTATAGCTAAGGCATAGACATTGAAATTGGAAAAGGCTAGACTAAGAGGGTAAGCAGTCACTTGGTGGAAATTTATCATAAATTAGAGAGAGAAAGAAGGAAATAAACCCATAGCTACTTGGAAAGCTATGGTAACCAAAATCAAAGAAGCATAATATGTACATGAAGATTATGAGATTCAATTGCAAAAAAGGAGACAAAGTCTTATGCAAAAATATTGGGATGTTAACTCTTATGCTGAAGAGTTTCAAAGCCTATGCATGAGATCAAGGATTGATGAAGAGGAAAGTGTAAATTCATCTAGATAGCTTAATGGTCTTAAATGGACTATATCAAATGAACTAAGTTTTCTTACTCCTACCACTATCTAGAGATGCCACTAACTTTCTGTAAAGGTGGAAGAGAAGTTGAGAAAGAAACAAGATTTTAGTAATACCAGAGGAAGAGGTAGAGGAAGAGATAACATAGGACAGAGAAGTGGATATGGTGGTAGAGGTTTAGAGTCCAAGAACCAAGGAGAGACTAAGTTGATAGTGAAACAAGAAGGAAGATCAATTAGAGGAAGGTTCAATAGAGGAAGCGGCTCCAACAATAATTGGAGAGGAAGAGGAAATAGCCAAGAAAGAGGTTCCTACTTTGCAACAATGAAATGCTAGATCACAATAATCAGATGGGACATCCTACTTATAGGTGTCCAGAGAAAGGATCTACTTATCAGAGAGAGACAAGAGAGTTAAATCTGTGTAAGAGGATTCTAGTGGTGGAGAAAAAACACCATGAGGTACCCATAGAATTAGAGGAAGGAGAAAATCTAATAATAAGAAGATCACTGATCAAAGAACCAGTGAAAGAAGAGCTAAGACAAAGAGGATCACTTTTTAGAGAGAAATGAAAGATGATGGGTAAATTATGCACAATCATTATAGACTCAGAGTATATTGATAACATTGTATCAAAGGAAGCAGTCAGTAACCTAAAGATAAAGATAATTCCACAAAGTAACCCATACAAGGTTACTTGGTTGAATAAAGGACAACATGTCCTTGTGAATGAACAATCATGGGTAGCCTTCACAATTGGAAGATATAAGGATAAGGTATTTTTTTATGTGCTACCTATGGTTGCATGTCACTTATTACTAGGAAGTCCATGACAATTTTACAAAAAATACATGCATGATGGATCTAAGAATGCATATTTATTCAAGAAGGATGGTGTGACTTTCAAAATCTATAGTCACTATTGGAAGAAGGAGAAGTAAAGACTTCAGGTCCCAATGTACTATTGGTGAATGAGAAGGAGTTCCTACAAGCTCTAGAATAAGGAGAGGGAGTATAATATGCTCTGGTTTTGAAGCCAAAGGAAGAAGATGCAGAGAATATAGTCAAGAAGACAAATATTCCTAAATAAGTGCAAGAGTTTCTTGATGACCACAAGGAAAATATCAGTGATGGACAACCAATAAGCCTACCCCCTAAAAGAGCTATTCTTCATCAGATTGATTTTATCCCAGGAGCTACCCTTCCTAACAAATCTTCCTATAAGGTGACCCCTGAATATAATGAGGAAATTACCAAGCAAATACAAGACCTCCTAAACCAAGGCCTCATTAAAAATAGTTTTAGTCCTTGTACAGTTCCCACAGTCCTAGCACCCAAAAATGGAGGAACTTGGAGGCTATGCACTAATTCAAAATCTATTAACTTAATTACCATTAGGAATGTGTTTCTTATTCTTAGGATAGAAGACCTAATAGAATCTTTAAGAGGAGAAAGGTATTTTAAAAAAATTGACCTCAAAAGTGGTTATCACCAAATCAGAGTCAATGAGGGAGATGAATGGAAGACTACCTTCCAAACTATAGAAGGTTTATATGAATGACTTGTGTTGCCATTTGGGCTATCAAATTCCCCATCTACATGGATGAGGTTGATGAACAAAGTACTCAAGGAATACATTGGTAAGTTTGTTGTAGTATACTTGGATTCTATTCTAATCTTTAGTGGAACTAAGGAAGAACACTTGAACCACCTGCAAATTGTGTTCAAGAGACTACATGAAGAGAAACTTATGATCAACTTGGACAAGTGTGAATTCCTCAAATAGGAGTTACTATATCTTGGGTTTGTGTTGTGTCAAGGAAGCCTCAAGATGGATACAAGAAAGGTAGAAGCCATTTTCAACTGGCATACTCCCAAGACTACAACATAGGTGAGAATTTTTCATGGCTTACCTCAATACTATATAAAATTCATTAAACAATTTACTTCTATTGGTGCTCCTATGCTAGACACCATAAAAGGTGGGATGAAGACAAATTTTTATGGAATGAATAAGATGACCAAGGATTTGAGTTGTTGAAGAAGAAAATTACCACTCAACTGATCTTGATATTACCTATCTTTGAGAAGCTCTTTACATTTGAGTGTGATGCTAGCAATGTTTCTATCAGGGTAGTTCTAAGCTAAGAAGGAAGACCAGTGGGTTTTCACAATGAGAAGATTAGTGATGATAAGAGGAATTATTCTTCCTATGAATTAGAGATGTATGCTCTAGTCCAAGATCTAAGGAAATGGAGGCATTGTCTTCTTCCAAAGGAATTTTTGGTGTATTCAGACAATCAAGCACTTAGCTTTCTGAATTGACAATATAAGCTTAGTTGCAAGAACATGAAGTGGGTGGAGTACTTGTAGGCTTACGCCTTCAATGTCAAGAACAAGAAAAGAGTGCATAAAAAAGTGGCTAATGCACTTAGTAGAAGCATTCTGATAGTACAAGGTGTACAACTATAGACCTTGGGAATTGATAGTTTCAAAGACTTACATGCAGAAAATGAAGACCTTGCAGAATCATACAAGGTATGTAGAGAGTATACGAATCATTTCCATAGTGAATTTTATGAATATACTATGCAAAGTGATCTATTATTGAAATGGAGTCAGTTATGTGTCCCTAGAGGATCAATTAGGGAAAATTTGATCCAAGAGAAGCACACTGGTGCACTTAGTGGTCATTTTGAAGTCAATAAGACTCAAGAATTAGTGCAGAGGTTTTAATTTTGGGCTAAAATGAATTTGGATCTCAGAAAGTATGTGGAATGTTGTGTGGTGTGTTAAAAAGCCAAAGGCACATCCTCTAGTGTAAGACTTTATCAACCTCTCCCCTGTCCATAGACCTTGGGAATGTTTGAGTATCAATTTTGTTGTGGGATTACCAAAGACTAAGCAAGGAATGGACATTATTTATGTCATAGTGGATGGATTTAGTAATATGGCTCATTTTTTCACATGTAAGATAGTGCATGATGCTTTTCATGTTGCACAATTATTCTTCAAGGAAGTGGTTAGAATCTAGGGCTTTTCCTTAAGAATAGTGTCTGACAGAGATACTAAATTCATGAGTAACTTTTGGAAGACATTGTGGCACAAATCGGGAACCAATCTATCCTTTAGGTCTGCATATCACCCTCAAATAGATGGCCAAATAGAAGTGGTTAATAGAATCCTTGGGAACCTATTGAGGTGTGTCACAAAGGAGTATGGTTAGACTTGGTATAAAATCCTAGGACAAGCAGAGTATGCATACAATGATACTGTGAATAGGACTACTGGAAAGAGTCCTTTTGAAATTTTTTATGGACTCCACCCTTGAGTTATATTTGAGCTCAACAAAATGAAATATGGATCCAAGGGTACTGTTTATGCTAAATAAATTGCACACTCCATGAAAGAGATGCATGAAACAATGAGAAAGACTCTAACAAAGAATATAGAAAAAATAAACAAAAGGTGGATGAAAGGAAAAAGGAAGTTCACTTTCAAGTAAGGGATCTTGTTTTGATCCGTGTGAACAAAGAAAGGCTATAGAAGGGAGTACCAAACAAGTTTCAGATGAGGAGATTGGGGCCATGCACTATCCTGGCCAAATATTGAAACAATACCTATAAGGTAGAGCTCCCGAAAGATATCAGTTTGTCTCCCATATTTAATTTTGCAGATCTGGTCCTCTACAAGGGGCCTACTAAAAATCTATACTAGAGACATTACTAAGGTGAAACAAGAAGTGGAAGACCTGAATCTAAACTCCACACCACCTAAGAGAGAAGAGAAGATACTTGATTAAAGGGCCAACAAGAAGAATAGATAGAAGACATACTATGAACATTTGATCAAATGACATGGACAAGATGATGCAAAGGCTACTTGGATCAAAGAGGAAGATTCCAATAAGTTGAGCATTGATTCCAACTTGCTCAATAAAAGGATGGATTGAAATCTTTTCATTTGGGGAGGATGGTGCAGGAGCACCTAGGCTAATCCTCAATTCTTGTTTTATTTTGGCTTGTAATGACCTTATCCAAGTCATTAGTGTTCAAATTTGACCGTTAATATTTTTTCATGTGTGTACCTAGGTGGATTTGACTAGGATCTATCCAACCTAGATGTTTATGCTTTATTAGTGGTTAGTGGTAGATTAAGCCTAAAAGTGGGAAATGGATCCAAAAACCTTCAATTTTTGGGTAAGGCTAGGAATTTCCCTAAAATAGTTTCTATAATGTTTTTAAATAATTATAGGTTGGTTCAAGATCATTGGAATTTGTTTTTAGCAAAGTTGTTAAAGATGTCAAAATATTGCATGACAACATTTGCAACTTTTGAAAGTTGCATGACAACATTTGGAATTCATGTATTATCTTAGGATAATGATAATGGATGATTAATTTAATGGCCTATAATCATGGGGAAGGCATATTTAGACAATTATAATCCCATTTCCTGGGGCAGTGTGATGTAATGATTAATTTGAATTTGAAGGAGAAGCTCTGAGTTCTAGTTTTTTTTGCACACAATCAACTTTTTTTGAGTTCATGAGCTAATGGATAGATTGAACTAAGTGATACAATATTGTATTATTTTTTTTTACATATTTTTAATAGCTTTTCATTTAGTATTGGAGTTATTTTTAATTCATTTGATTATCTTTTCAATTTGTTTTCCTAGTAGAGTAGCTGTTGGTGTTGTTTTTGCAGTTTTAGGAAACATGGCTCCCCCCATAGCTCTCCATATTGAAAATTATCATAGACCTAAGGGATATGGAATGGATTCCATTTTATAGTGTACATATTGAAGGAAGATCTTAGAAGATTCAACTAGCTAATTTTAAGGTCATGCCCTAGGCGAGTCTAGTGTGCCCAGTTAGGTGCATGACAGTGTTTTGATGATGTGTAATTGCAAGGGAAGAATTGGATGAATGAAACCAATAATTTTTTCAAAAGAATTGAGGTCCTATAGATACCTCATTAGAGGATTAAGAATTGGAAAATCCATTTAGATAGATTTCTAAGTACAAATCAGAAGACTGCACTAAAATAGTCCTATTTGCCCTATTAGCCCTAAATTCTAGGAACCTACTATACAAAGGACCTAGAACCCTAAGAGAACCAAAATAATTTATATCTTAGAAAAGGGTATCTCAATAAAAAAAAAATTCTGGGGTTTTTTGAGAGTTTTGAGAGAGAAGTGGGAAAAACTCACTAATTAGGGCTAATTGATGTATTAGGCCTAAAAGACCAAATTCAGTATTTGTCTTTAGATCATTTGTTAAACAATTGATGACCCATTCTAATGCGGTCATATGGGAGTCAATAATTTCTCTCAACATTAATTTCACCCCCTACAGTACTTGTGATGAAATGGTGAAGAGAATGCACTTGGAGTCTTCCAAGGTGGAGCAAGTGATTAAAGAGCATTTGATTGATAGTTACCCCTAAGGTGAAGTAAAAAGGAGCTCAACTCATTGAGTGATTTTGGAGTGGTTCTAGGCTAGGTAATCTAGAACTTGGAAGGTCCTAGAGGAGATATTAGGATCTTATGAAGACTAGGAACCATTGGTGTCCTTTGAGAGCTTGTACAAGCACACCTTGGAGAATTGCACCAATTCATGGAAGCTTCTTACCTCTATATCTAAATTAGGTTTAGGCCAATTCAATATTTCTTCCACCTTTTTTGTTTCCATATTTAGATTTCCCTCTAAGATAATAAAGCCTAGGTATACCATCTCTTTCTTCATGAACTCACTCTTTTCTTAGTCGATTGTCAACTTTTCCTCATGTAATTTGTGCATTATAATTTGCAGGTGCTTATGGTGATCCTTCTTGGTTTTAATGAACACTAAAATTTAATCTAGATACACCAAAAACCATTTCCCAATGAATTCTTTCAACACCTCATTTATTAATCTCAGAAAAGTTATTGGGGCATTAGAGAACCCAAAAGGCATAACAAGCCACTCATAGAGTCTTTCTATGGTCTTAAAAGAAATTTTCTACTCATCTCTCCCTTTAATTATTATCTGATGGTACCCACTCTTGAGATCTATTTTGGAGAAATACCTAGCTGCCCATAGACAATCCATCAAATCTTCTATCCTAGGGATTTGGAACCTATATCTGATAGCAATCTTGTTTATGGCTCTAGATTATTTACACAACCTCCATGTACTACCTTCCTTTGGGGATAGGATAGTGGGAACAACACATGGCCTTATGCTCTTTCTAATCAACCCTTGATCAAGTATCTCTTGAATTTGTAAAACAATTTTTTGTATTCTATTGCGGGGTCATTTTATAAGAAGCTTTGTTTGGGAGTGAGGCTCCTAGAATAAAGTCAATTTGATGACTAATAGACCTCTTCGGTGGTACAATAGTTGGTGAACCATCACTGACTATGTCTTTTTATTTATCTAACAACTCTTGGATTTCTAAAGATAGCTCTTATTTCTTACTCACCTTCTCATCCTTAGGCTTTAGGACCAAAGCAAAGCCCACTCCTTCTTCTTCCTCTAGTGTCCTCAAGAAATATTTATCTCCTACCAGAAGTATGTTAGGGCCCCCTTTTTCACTTCTCCTTCTTCCAAGATGGATTGTATCTTGAATGTCACTCCATCATTTCTAAAAGAATAGGATTTCTTGGCTCCCTCATGTATTTAAGCTCTGTCAAACTACCAAGGTCTACCAAACAATAGATGGAAAGCATCCATTGGTAAGGTACATCACATAGCACTCTATCCTTATACCTTCCTATGTAAATTTCTACCCAATCTTTCTCATTGACCAACACATATTGATCTTTTTTCAACCAAGTGACTCTGTAAGGGTTAGTGTGAGGAATCTTTTTCAAATTTAACTTTTCAATAGCCTCCATATAAATTATGTTATCCGTAGAACCAGAATCTATGATAAATTTACAAACCTTACCTAATACCTTTCATTTGACTTGAAACAGTGATCTTCTTTGGCTTGTCTCTTCCTTGATGGGATCTTTCAGGAGCATTCTATGAATCATCAGGTTCTCCCCATCTCATAATCTAAGGCTACCTTTGTTGTCTTAGCTAGAAGACTCTTCTTGCACATAGTATATTCTTTTCTCTCCTCCTTGTGATGTGGAATTCTTCTCAGGAAACCTATAAGAATGATTCCCAAACTGATGTAAATTGTAACACTTCATAGTAGAGAAATAAGACCCTCTTCCCTGGCTATTATATATTCCTCTTGAATTATTAGTTGAGCCTCTTCCTCTATTGTAACCACCCCCTTCAACTATTGAAATCTCTCTAGTTCTATGTATGTTTTGAATCACTCTTACTTCTAGAATCAAAGTTCCTTCCACCAAATCCTCCCCTCTGGCCTCTACCATCTCTTCCTCCACCTCTACTCCTATTGCTCGAATCATGTTTCTTTTTGAGCTTCTCTTCTACCTTGAGAGCTAGCTGATAGCATTGATGTACTATCTTGGGACTTAAGAGGATAATTTATTCTTGAATGTTCCAATTGAGGCAATTCAAATATCTAGCCACTTTTAGGCTCTCCTCCTCTATTACATGTGACCTTAAGCATATCTTTTGAAACTCTTTAGTATAGACACTAACTTCTAGGTATTTCTTTCTCAAATATTACATTATGTTGTGCAACTATACCTCATAGTCATCAGGAAGATAAGTTTCACTAACTTTGGACAACATGCCTTTCCAAATAGTTATAGGGAGCTTCCCTTCTTTGAGTCTTTCATCTTGAAAAAACTTCCACTAAGTGAGAGCAGACCCTCTCAGCCTTGTCTTGGCTAGTCTTACTTTTTGAGCCTCTGTTACAATATCACATTCAACATGATTTTCCAATCCTTCTATCCACTCCATGACTACCTCTAGTTCCATCTTAAAACTAAACAGAGGAACACCTTCCAATGAATTTCCAATCATATCTTTTAGATATTTCAATAATGGATCTTCTTGAAGCACAGGGTCAGGCTCCACTATTGTGTCTTCCTAGCCACTAAATTACCCTTTCCTTCATAATTTTTCACTAATTCACTAACTGCTGGAGTCCTAATCTACACTTCTTCTAATTTAGTTTCCATGTCAGCCAACTATTCTCTTAGGATTCTATTATCTTCTCTCTTCTCTTATACATCCTTTTCTAGCACATCATTAGTCACAATCTTGGATGAATCCACAAATTCTAACATAGATAGCATCCAAACTTCACAAGCCCAATCTTTAGGCTCTGATACCAATATGATAGCATGAGATCTCACAGTATAGATTCAGATTGAGTCTATAACAGGGTCTCTTTCCTTGGCCTCCTAGGGATCTCACAACCCTAATCTTAAAGGTGTGTCACTAAGAACTCCACCCTTCCCAAACAAGACCCTCTCTATCAATGAGTATTTTCAATGCTCACTCAATCTACAAAGGTGAATTCTACCTACCTATGCCAACACCCTCATAACTCTTTTTAGGGTTTCACTCTCACTTATTTAGTTCATTTAGTAAATTCTTGATCATTTGAGACCAACAACAATCCATTCGTACATCAAACTCATACAAGTTAGGATTAGGCCTAGTGTTTTCTTGTAGCCCTCCCTGTTCGGGCTCAATTTTTTAATCTTTCCCACAAACCCCAAAGGAACCCAAAATCTAATTGTAGATTCTGATTCCCTTTTTCAAAAGATTAAATATTTTTAGGGAGTGGATTCTTGAAATCATTTGCACAACCCCCGAAACCTCTTAGGGACAATGTCCTTAAATGTAAGGCTATTAGGTCATTATTTTGCATTTACTTTCATATCTCTTTAAATTAAACTTCTTCCATGCTACCAATGCATAGAGAGTTGTAACACTTATTCTTTATCACTATCCAAATATTGGAGTGCTTATACTAATCCAACCCTACAAGATTTTCACTTCTGATCCTCTTTTTCCCTAGTTAAGCTATAGCCAAGTTCACCTAGGGAAAGAGCTCATAATTCAATGCCAACTCTTAAACTAAAAAAACCAAAACTAAAAGTATATATATAGGATTGTCTATCTTTTCATCCAAATCCATTTTTATTACCATGTATTCAAAGACCAAAAGGAGCCATTCTTTATGTACAGTCCATAATTTGACCAGGAGACTACAACTTACAAGAAAATTTAAAAGATCCTAAAAAATGAAGATTAGATACTAAACTCTCCCCACAAAGAGTTCTTAAAAAAACATAAGAGCCTAATTAAAATGGAAGAGGCATGGATTCAATCCATTTACAAACTTTCTTAATACAAAATGCTCAAAATCATTGATAATCTCAGTTCGCAACTTCACATTCAAAGTAATTGTAAACAAGAAGGCATCCACCCTTCAAATTTTTTCTTGGGAGTTCTTAAATAGTATTCTCCTTGTAAAAACAACAACCATAACTAACATATTTGTCCATTTAGGAAAAAAGCAACTTTTTGGACATTATCGAGCAACTTTTAAAAGTTGCA
Organism: Thuja plicata; assembly: GCA_018584345.1. NCBI lineage: Eukaryota > Viridiplantae > Streptophyta > Pinopsida > Cupressales > Cupressaceae > Thuja > Thuja plicata. Next base: position 3,639,601 of record MU227013.1, read on the forward strand.
AAATTATAAAATTATTGCTTGAGCAACTTTTCAACATTTCTTGCAATTTGTATTTTTCATTGCTTCTATTGCCTTGGTTAGATTTCCAGAGGCCTATAATCAACACCTAAAACACAAAACACTCTAAGGATACTCTCCTAAGAAACTAGGATGTCCATTCAACATTTTTACCCATTTTTCCTTCTTAGGTCATTACAAAGAGTGAATGAACAAAACATTACCAAAAACAACTGGAATAAATCCTAATTTAATAAAAAAAAGTTCCTAAACCTTCCTTATTTATCTAACTGACTAGGAAATTACACAAAAAAAAAATAGAAGGGTGTCTAACCCTAGGTGCTCCTACACCATGGGATATCCCCCCATGAGTTAGTCTAGGAGTGTGCCTTATCTCTTTTCTAAATATCCCAAGTGATGTAATCACTAATTAAATCCTTACATTATAAAATGAAATTCCAAATCTTGGAATCATTTTGGAGGATTTTCAATTCTAAAAAGGCTTTCTAGGGAGTCATTGTAAAGACATTTCTTATTTAATATCCTGTTCCATTTTCTGTTAGGTTCCTTATTTAACCTCCAAAATATTTTAGCTACAAGGGCCCTACTCTGGATTTTAAAGTTCTTGAAGCCTATAAAACCAAATTCTTTGGGTCTACACACCTTATCCCAACTAATAGTACAATTCTTTTATTTTCTAAATTACATTGCCGAAAAAGGTATGCAATTTCCTATCTAATGTAATTTTAGTTTCATGTATCAAAGGGAGGCAAAACGTTTCATACATTGGGAGATCTTCTAGAACTAATTTCAGCATGGTCTCTTTACTAGTTGAAGTGAGTTATTTACCTTTCCAACTTCTAATTCTTTTGTCCATTTTTTCTTCAAGAAGTTTCCACAAACTATTTGTTTGAGTCCCTTTATCCAAGGAAATTTTAAGATATTTAATAGGAAGTGATCAATTTTTGAAACCCAATATTTTTCACATTGATACCTCATCTCTAAAATTGATGTGAAAGAAGAAAATTTCAGATTTATCTTTATTGAGTTCTTGCCTACAGGCTTTGGCGTAATTATTAAGGATTTCATTTATTAGGTCCAAATTATGAGTCTTGTTTACAAAACTTCCTACTGACTACAATAATAATATAGAGGAAGGGGGATAATGCACCCCCTTTTCTAAGGACTCTAGAAGGAATAAAATACCCTTCAGGGGACCCATTAAGTAAAATAGAGAATTTAGGGGTAGCTATACAAGAAAGAATCACCTTGATCCATTGTTTGGAGAAACCAAATATATCCAAGCATTTACATAGATGCCTCAAATTAATCTTATCATAGGATCTTTTGATTTATAATTTTATCAGCATGATTGGATCCAAGTTATTTTGGATAGAATGAATACCTTCGTGGGTGATTATAACACCATCAAATATTGATCTGTCAGAGACCAAGCCTGTCTATTTTTCAAATATCAATAAATGTAGGAATGTTTTGATTCTATTGACTAGTAGTTTAGAAAATACTTTATAAATTGTGTTACATAAGGAAATAGGTCTATATCCCTCTAGACTCTAAGTGTTCTCTTTCTTATGGATCAAGGTGATGAAAGTATTGTTAATTTTATTCATGATATTACCTAAGTTTCTCATACTTTCTAGTGCTTCGGTCATCTCAAAGCCAATAAAATGTCAACATTTTTTTAAGATGAATGCATAAAATCCATCCAAAATAGATGTTTTTTTCTAGATGAATCTGATTGAAGTCCATTTCTACTCCAGAAAGGGTGAATTTATGATTCAACTTTTCATTATGTTCATTGGAAATGAGCTTAGGGATACATCTAACCAATTCCTTTTGTGATAGTAAGTCTCAGCCATAAAAATGAAAATAAAAGAGGAGAGGGGATCCTCTTTTATCTAACCCCGTGAGGAGGAGGAAAAACTTTTTTGAGATCCATTGATGATCACCGATAAATTGGCTAAAGTGAGAAATTGAGAGACAATCTTAATAAAAGAATCATCAAACCCAAAAGTAGATAGCACCTTTAATAAGAAGCTCCATCTAAATCTAACATGTGTCTTAAGCAGTTCATACTTGAGAAAAATGTAATACCTCACCTCATAAAGGACATGTAAGACAATGTTTCATATGAAATTAATATAACCATAATATGTTGTTATTATATTATCAAAGCTAGTTAATTAATTAATTACATTTGTGTGTCATGATAGTAATATTCTTTATGTCATTAGAAAATATGATGGAATCTATGTATATTTCTTGAAGAGAATATGTTTAAAGTTTGTTAAAATTATGAATGATATCTTACATTTTCCCTTTTGAAATAAAGTTCTATTGTTATTACTTCATGTAATTTCAAGTGTGTGCATACTGACATAACTTGATACATCTTTTAGAGAAAAAAAAAGTAGTATTTTTGTGCCACATGATAATTACATTAGAAATTATCTATGCACATGATTCACAATTGGGATCAATAGAATTTTATTATCTTTCATTTTGGAGTACTATTGGGGTTTAACTATAAGTTATGGTTGTGATATTGAGGGAAATACAAATGATAATAGAAGGATGAATAAACTTGAATACAATTGAACTACCTCTTGAATAAGTAATAACTTAACCATTTTGAAGGGAATATGGTTTTATTATTTGATGTATATGTGTGTATGACGTTTATAATTGTGGGTCCCTTATGAGATTTTCTACGTTAATTTTTATATTATATTTATAAAAAATTTCACTCCTAGGATCTATACCCTTGAGGATGGGGCCTATTGGATATGCAATCATACACCTATGGCATATTTAAATGCTCCAAGATTACTCATTAAGATGATTGAAAAGTTTTGGGTATGGATGGGTTGAAGGTACCAACCCCACCTCCCTACCTCATTTATGAGGGAAGACTTTGGAGATGAGGTGTCAAAAGATTTGTCTCTTCTTAATTTAAGAAAAGAAAACATTGAGGAATGGATATTAAGGTAAAAAGTGTAACTTCCACATCCAAGTCTTCCAATTTAATCTCTCTTATATTGTGCTTGTGAAAGGAGAGTTGTAGCATTACCCACTTCTCCTTTTTATCGATAACTCTAGAGGAATTTGAGAGAGTTGAGGAAATAAGGGGAAAATTTTAGAGGAAGAGAAGAAGGATAAGTTTCATATGTAGATAGAGATCAAGAGAGAGCTCATAGAGAGATAAGTTATTTCTCCCTTTCACATGCTTAATATCTTTTATGTGTGGGATTCTTGTTATATTAATTGTGATACAAAGGAGTATTGTGAAATAATAACCATACTATTGAAATTAAATTTTTGGTATTGATATTTCTTGGTACAATATTTATCAATAGAACTCTCCATTTGATTTTTTCACGTCTAGTATAGGTGTATATTCCCTCATAACTTTTCTTATTTAAGCTACTTAAGGGTGGTCGCTAATATCTCAATATGGATTAGCCATATAACTAAATTTAACGGTTTCTTCTTAACTTTGATCGGTGTTAGGTTTTTAATTTATAGTTTCTTGTATAGTTTCCTTTTTCACTTTACCAATATTTCTCGTACCACATCTGAAATCATGATGGTAATATCCTAGATAAGTATAAAACTTCCATCTTTATTTTTTACTTGACGTTCATCTATGATAATTCATGCTTGACATAATACTATAACAATGATATACAAGAAAGGTGATACATTTACCTAATAAAATATAAAAATATATTAAAGAATACTATTGTTCGATGGTCATAATAAGATGATACACATATGCTTCTAGCAATAGCCAGTGGAAATTAAAAGAAGTGCTTGAAGAACATAAAATGTGTCTCTATGAAATTATTGCAAGTACCCTCTTAATCATGTGATTTATACTTCATTTCCACAAGGCACCCTTTCTACAACATCAAGTTGTACTTATCTTCTTACCTATTCCTACAAGGATTCACCACAATACATGTATATTGTAAAGGAGAAAATATGGATAGGGTTTAGAACAATGTTGATTTTCTCATAAAAGTGACCCTATGCACATATTATCAACTTACATTTAATTGTCATGATAAGGGGTGTAATTCTAGAAATGTTTGCAAATAATAGTGGAGTAAAATACATACCTTTAAAAAATAATCTACTAAAAACCCTATCAAACTGTCTCAGAAACTATTGATTTCTGCTATACTGAAGCAAAACTGTGAGATATAAAAAAACCTAGAAATCATTTTCTTTTCTAAGAAAGGTACATTCTGACCCTCAAGTCAATGTCAACCTTGACCCAAAATTTTTGATTCTGACCTAGGGCAGAATCGACCTCTAATTCTGACCTAGGGAAGAATCAACCTCCATTTCTGACCTAGAACAAAATGCTGACCTTGACCCTGAAATGTTACCCTTGACCCCAAAATTTTGACCTTGACCTGCACAACTCTGACGGAAAATATGTTCGCAGATCCCAGAAGTTTGTCGAAAAGGGTATCTAGATCTGCATCTTAATTTGTTGTCCAGAACCTATACCTGGAAGAAAATTATTTTTTTTTGTTGGGGGGAAGAGGTTTGCCTTTGTAAAACCCAGGTTTTGGAATTAACCTTAAAATTGAATTGAAATTGCATACGTAAAAAAAGTAAATAAACAAATTCACCTTGCTTGTATAGAAGCCCTTACGGTGGATTCAAATCCTTGGATCCACAAGTATGTATGCACCAAATGGATGTATAATGTAGAATGTGGAATGTAGGATGCCACAAATCTATTGCATGTAGATCTTCAATACCAATCTCAAATCGATCTTGGAATAGGAAGAGGCTTGGAGGAATGTGGATGGAGAAATCCTCAATAAGAGGGCTCCATACAGCTTGAATCCTTCAATAGCTACCAATGGATCTCCTTGATGAATTGGATGCTTGAGAAGTTCTTGAATTCTTGAGAATAGATGAATGCTTCAATGGCTACTTGGCTTGCTTCAAATCTTTCTCTTTAGCTTCTCTATTTTCAAGTCTTAGAGAAAATGAGAGGAGAAGGCTTCCTTATTTACAAATCTAGGGTATAATATTATAGAGAGGCCTACATAGGAGGATTAAATTCCCATTAGACCCATACCCTTAGAAGTGGACCTATATTAAATATAGTTTAAGATTCATCATTTTGAAACACAAAATAGCTGACCCAGAAGCGAGAATTAACTCTTTCCAACGCTCGACATCCGAAAGCCGTGGAAACTTGATATCTAGACCTTGGGCCAAAAAAAGGGTTGATTCTAACCTAGGACAAGGTAGAGGTTGACATTGACCTAGGAAGGTTGGTTTTGAACCTGAGGTCAAAAATCTCAGTTTTACATTTTAGGATGCCTGAAATAGGCTATAGAAAAGTGGGAAACGGGGCAGAATAGGGGAGAAAGCCAGATCCAATTCAAATACCCATTCAAGGAACTTGACATGACCCCAAACCAATTACTTAGAAGGATAAACCAGTCTAGAATGGAAGCGCTTCCATTTTTCGACTATACATTTATCCCCCACTTTAGCATGGACTCGAAGCAAACTCTTGGTAAAGGAGATCATAAAGAAAAGACAATCTTATTGAAATCAAAAGGGACAAAGGAATCCTCAAGTCCCCAGGGACATAAGTCTTTATCAACCCTAATATCACAATAAGAGAGACATCACCAGTCAAAGAGAAAGAGATAGAGAGGAATGGTTATCTCGCCTACTAAGATGTGTTTATCTCACTATGAACTACAAAAATGATAGGATGGCCCACCAAGAAAGCACTTGATAGTCACCCCATAAATTTGTGCTCCTTCTGGTTGCTTTGGGAATTTATTTAGTGCATCTTGTGATGTCTTCTATGTAGTATCCATGGATCTATATCCTCATATCACCATGGAATACATTTGTAAAATGTGTATCTCTTTAGGATTTACCAACTTATGTGTGTTACCTTTAGAGGATTTAGCATATTGAATTGTAATTGAATGTGTATCTCTTTAGGATTTAGAAACTTATGTGCCTTACCTTCAGAGGATTTAGCATGTTGTAAAAAAAAAGGTTAGAAAAAGAATGCAATAATATAGAATGAGGGAGGCCGTATATATGCCCCCCTCCTTAAGATGGAAAAGTACATACTATTTTGACATGTTAAGTAAAGAAAAGAAAAAGGATAATCCTTCTTAAACATCAAGAAAATATCCATAGACAACACCTAGTCCAAGCCAAGAAGGTCACAACTCCTATGAGGCCATGGAAGGGATGAATGCAAAGAGATATCATGCAAGAAGAGAAAAAGTAACCCTTTTGAGGGATAACACACGATTTAGTTTGGAAGGTGAGAGATTTATCAACCATGGAAACCCAATGTCAAACAAAGAAAAAGGTTATGATCAAGGACAAAGATCCACAATGAAAACCAAAATTTTCATGTATGTTGGATATCACATAGTAGATAGATGTAGCTTAACCAAGGTTAAAGTGGATCCCGGAAAGACAGAAAAGAAGGAGGTGGCATCCTTTCTCCCCAAGCGTAGGAACAAGGATGAAAGGTGACATATTATATCACTCACAACACTATGCAAGACAAAAATCCCACAAGGATTAGGCTAGCATTGTTTACATAATGTGGAGCTCAATAATAGGAACATAAATGTTATTTAGAGAAAATAGTATTGAAATACAACTCATTGCCACATGATATATAAATAAATTTACTATCAATGAGTTGCCTAATATTATAATATAAATCTTGACATTCATTAGTAGAGTGATCATGAAATTTATGATACAAACAAAAAGGAAGAGTCTCCAAGTGTCGACTACGTTTCCCTTTGCATTTATGTCTAGTAATCATCTTAGCATGGAGTTTAGGAAAAAGAACTTCTTGGTCAAATTCCTTCAAAGGGTCATCATGTTTTGAAGTGTTATTTGAGATGTTGTTAGCATTGATGTGTTGTTGAGGATTAAATCCCAATCCATAAGAATGTACATGCCCCCCATTCTATAAGGGCATTTGAATTCCCTGTTTATGCTTACCACATCCTTGACCATGGAATCCTTGTTTAACTAGTAAATGATAACCAGGACCCTAACAAGAATCCATATCAGAAGGAGTCAATGGAACTTGACTAGTGACTATGTCATTACTAGTAGGTAGAAGTAGTGAAAAAGTTATTACGAAGGGCATTAGAAGTAGAAGAAAAAGCTTATTGTTCAAACACTCTTTGTTGCTTCATAAAATCAATATTTGAAACTTTATACTCTCCAATAAAGGTAGGATTAAAATCCAAGGTTCCCCAATGTTTCCCAATCAAAAAAAAAGATGGAGTTTCAGTTTGTTTAACCTCAGGTGGTTTCTCAGGTTCCTTACGGGGTTGTAAAGGTTCATAAAATTTAGCATATTCCGCATTTAAGCAAGGATTTTGCACATCATCCACATGTAACGTATACATCAAAGTGTTATGGATGAACCCAACCTTGCGATGAAGAGTAGAAGGAACAACATGCATAGTATATAACCAAGGTCCTCCTAAAAGAAGGTTATAATTGAGGGGTCCAAGCATAACATGAATAGGAATATTCAGGATGACTAGACCTACTTTGATATGTAAGGTATTTATACCCAATGTTTTCTTTCCGATATTATCAAATCCACGAATAGGGGTATTATCTAGTTGAATAGTTGAAAGATTGACTTTAATCACTTTTAGCATGTCCATGCTACAAATATTAAGCCTAGATCCAATATTAATCAAGGACCTATGAATGATACTCTTATTGATAGTAACATCAACCATAAGGGCATCATATTGATTTTGTATTTATTTAGAAGGTAAATCCTTTTGAGTAAATACAATTTTAGGGGGACCTGTGGTAGCATGCATGCACTGTAAGATGGCATTGATGTTCTCTTGATTAGGAGGTGGAGTGGGAATATTTTCTAGAGATTTTGGAAAGGCTTCATGGTAGGTAGGTGAAGTTTGAAGAAGCTCCCATAAAGAAATATTGGCAGGGATATTGCACAATTGGTTTATCATATCATACTCCATACTAAGAAGACGGGGTTGAGGAGGAAGAATTGAGAAGGTGGTAAAGAAGTAGGAACAACTGGATTAGGTTGAGGGTTATTCCTTGTATGATAGGTGTGAGCTATCAAATCTTTATCATTGATAGATTCTAAAGATTCCATAGGTTTACCTTTGATAGTAATTCAAGCACAACCTTTGATAGTCAACAAGGGTTTTGGATAAACCATGTTAGTTGTCTCAATACTAAAAATAGGTTCACAAGAAGGAATAAAAGAATACATCCTAGGAGGATATGAGGTAGGATCTTGATTCTCCATAAGATCATCACTAAGAGGGAGAGCATTAAGGAAATTCAGATCATTCTCTGCTAATGCCTTATCACTAGAAGGAATCCCAAATGGAGGTAAAGCATCTATAATGTTTTCTTCTTTATCTAAAATGTCTACATAAGGGGAGTGTGTTTTAGAAAAAGTGTCACCATCATGTATGAATATGTCATCCATTAATAAATAACCATCTTGTATCAAGGCATCTTCATAAGGAGGGGATAAATCAATGTCTTTATCCAAGGGTTCATCTGAAAAAATAGAATCATCCACAATGGCTTCATGAGGAAGAGAGTAATCAATATCCAAATTTAAAACTTCATCCCAAATAGGAGGATTATCATCCCTATCAATAAGTCATATTGTAAAATGTTTGGAAAATATTTGAAAAAACTTGTGCAACATAATAATGAATAAAGAAATGCATAGAAAATAGATCTAGAGATATCCAAATGCATTCAAGTGAAATATAGAAGCATGAAAAATGTAAATGTTTTTTTAATTTTTATAAAAAATTTATAATTATTTTTTATATATAATTGAAAGAGCATAAAATAAATCTATTTTTAAATGCACAAAATGCAAATCTAACACCAAAAATAAAGAGTCGTCTATCACAGGTTCACCAAAATGTAAGATGAAAAACATTGATAAGGTTTAGAACAATGGAGATTTGCTCATAAAAGTGACCCTATGCACATATTATCCACATTAAATTTAATTGTAATTGATGAGGGGTGTAAATCTAGAAATGTTTGCAAAGAAGAGTGGAGTAAAATACATACCTAGGAAAAATAATCTGCTGAAAACCCTCACAAACGATCTCAAAAACTATTGATTGCCTCAATTCCTAAGCTGAAATTGTGAGATCTACAAAACCCAGAAATCATTTTCTTTTCTAAGAGAGGTTGATTATGATCCTCAAGTCAATGTCAACCTTGACCCAGAATTTTTGATTCCAGCCTAGGGCAGAATTGACGTCTGATTTTGATCCTAAACAGAATGTCGACCTTGACCCTAAAATGTCACCCTTGACCCCAAACTGGTTACCTTGACCTATACATCTCCGATGGAAAATTTGTTCGCATATCCTGAAAGTTTGCCAAAAAAGGTATCTAGATTTACACTTTAATTCACTATCTCGAACCTGTACCTACAAGAAAAATGATTTTTTTTTGTTTTGGGGGAGGGGTTTTCCCTTGTCAAACCCTGGTTTATGAATTAACCTTAAAATTGAAATGAAATTGCATAAGTAAACAAATAAAATAATCTAATTCACCTTGCTTGTATAGAAGCCCTTGTGGTGGATTCAAATCATTGGATCCACAAGTATGTATACAAAAATTAATGTAGAATGTATTATGTGGAATGTAGGATGCCTCAAATAAATTGCATGTAGATCTTCAACACCAATATTGAATAGATCTTGGAATAGGAAGAGGCTTGGAGGAATTTAGATGGAGAAATCTTCAACAAGAGGGCTCCATAGAGCTTGAATCCTTCAATGGCTACTAATGGATCTCCCTGATGCATTGGATGCTTGAGAAGTGCTTGAATTCTTGATAATAGATGAATGCTTCAATGGCTACTTCGGTTGCTTGAAATCTTGCTGCTTAGCTTGTCTTTTTTTAAGTCTTAAAAAAAATGAGTGGAGAAGGCAAGTCCTTATATACAAATCTAGGGCACAATATTCAAGAGAGGCCTACATAGGAGAATTAAATTCCCATTAGACCTATACCCTTAGAAGTGGACCTATATTAAATATAATTTAAGAGTCATCATTTTGAAACCCAAAACAGCCAACCCCGAAGTGAGAATTAACTCTTTTCAAAGCCCGACATTCGAAAACCCCAAAAACTTGAGATCTGGACCTTGGGCGAGAAAAAAATTTATATTCTAACCTAGATCAAGGTTGAGGTTGACCTTAACCTAGGACAAGGTTGAGGTTGACCTTGACCCAGAAAGGTCAGTTTTGACCCTGAGGTCAAAAATCTCATTTTTGCAGTTTAGGATGCTAGAAATAGGTCGGAGAAAAGTGGGAAATGGGGAAGAATAGGGGAGAAAACCAGATCTAAGTCAAAGACCCATTCAAGGAATTTGACATGACCCCAAACCACTTACTCGGAAAGGCTAAACCAATCCACAATGGAAGTGCTTCCATTTTCTGACTATACATATACATATACATATAATTAGGAACGAGTGCAATAAAAATAATTACATGGATACCATAATTTTCTCTTGTTGTTCTAATCATACATCCTTCTACATACCTTAACCAAACCTAATTCTATACTTTTGTAAAATTTTGTTACGGTTACTTTTTTCAAGCATCGTCACAAAATGAATATCATCTTAGCTCAAGAATTGTATGAAACCAAAAATAAAATAAAATATCAATTCAAAAATCAAATCAACCATAAAATAAAATAAAATAAAAATCAAACTAAATCCATCCCTCATTATTTCTTGATCTCATATCATGGATTAGTTTACACATATATCTTAAGTGATCACTATCATTGTACTTTCTCATCAACTCATGTTTTCTAGATTTGGTCAATCTATCATTTTGATCTAGAGACTTATCTTGTATCATATATCATTTTTTTATTAAAAACATAATATTTATAATCCTTTCTCTATATTCATTACTCTTCTCAATTATGTTTGATTATCATCTAATCAAATTGAATGATTTTTTAAAATATAAATATTTAAAAAAATCAAAACACAGTCCATGATATTAGAGTGACACCTCATCATCATAAGTATTCATCAAAAAATTTGTGGATATCAGGACACATTAACAACTAAATTTCAAACATAACAAAAACCTTTATAGCTAAATCTTAGGTTTTGTGAACCCTTAGGTCATGTTCCTAGCATATTATCTATTATATAAGGGGCTATACCCATTTATTTGGACCCTACTAACAAAGTAATGCATAAGGAAGATATCGTTACCAACTTAGTGTAGCATCCTAAATTATAAGCATTAACAGTTGTGGTCCATAGGTAGGCCCTATTTTAGTCTCCCAGGATTCTATGTCCATTTTTTTTCTATGCAACTCCAATTTAGTGCACATTTTTTGGATTCCTTATATAAATTAATATTTGAGCCATTTTTTTATTTTTCGTGGGTAACCTAGGATGTATGGTTTGTAAAAATTACACCTTGTACGTTGGGAGTTTCCTTGTACACGCTAAATTTTGAGCTATATTCTAAATTAAAATTTAGCCTCCTTTGACTTTTGAGCCCCAAATTCAAGTATTCAAGGTGAAGAAAAAATCACTCAAGAATTCAAACAGATGGCCAAGTAGAAGTGGCTAACAGAAGCCTTGGGAGCCTATTGAGGTGTCTCAAAAAGGAGAATGATCAGACTTGGGATAAACTCCTAGGACAAGTAGAGTATGCATACAACGATACTGTGAATAGGACTACTGGAAAGAGTCCTTTTGCAATTGTTTATGGACTTCACCCTTGAGGTATATTTAAGCTCAGAGAAATGAAAGATGGATCCAAGGGTAGTGGTTATGATGAAGAATTCATAAAATTATATACTAATATATATATAGACCCTAGCATGTGTGAGGGAATTAATATTCTTCTTATCCTAGATGCAAGATGCAATATGAATCAAGACAATTTTCAAGCATCATCATGAGCCATCTAGCATTTGTGAAGGTATAAAATTTTATCAAGTATCTTCTGCTAAAAATATGATTTTCCTTTATGCAATTGTAATTTTATTTTAAGGTTAATTCCTAAATAGGGGTTTAACTAAGGAAACCCTCTTTATTCTAACATTTTCTATATATTTTTTTGTGTGTAGGTGACCGGTGGAAAAGTTTTGGATTCAAATTCTGAAAGGTATAATAGTCTCTTTTAAACCCTAAACCTTTTGTCAAATTTAAGAAGAGAGCAACAATTTCAATTCACCCCCTACTTTCTAGGTCAACCTTGATATATAAAATATGGCTTAGACTTCAGGTATAGGTTAGTGGTTCAGTTTTGTTCTTGGATCTAGTTATGATAATTACATATGATTCTTTGTTTCTTGTACATAAATATTTCCTCAATTACACTTTAATTATTCTTGTTTGTCTTATTTAATCCTATTCCAAATTACATCAATCAATTATAATCTTTAACCATAGAAGAAAATGCATTCAATGTTTGAGATCATCTGAGCTATCAGATACTTTATCCTTCCTAATATAAGGATAGAAAGATATAATTTTGGATTTTATGTTTCCTATCTTGTTTGGTCATCCTAGTGAGCATGTATTCCATAGCCCTTCCTTATTTTACATTTTGGTTAGCACAATTAATAATATTTTCTTTCTGATTTGTGACTAAATTTGATTTGTATGCACTACATTTTTCATGATTAGAGCATATTTCATGCATATCCTGAGTTTGTATGTTTAATATTTATGATATATTAAGTCATTTTTTATTTGATCTATATATTTCCATTTCAGATATGTTTTACATAAATACTTCACAAGGAGTTTAAATGATAAACTGGTTCCTAATTTACATTGTTTAGACACATATTTCTTTCATATCTTTGTGCATGAGATTCATCACCTTGATCCCTACATATAACATACCTTTGATAATAATTTGTAGAGATATGTGTTCATTTAAAGGTTTTGATTTTGTATCCTATAGTGTATTAGATAAGAATGTAAATGATATAGCTATTCTCACAAATGACTTAGCTCTTATTAATGAGAATCTCTCTTACTATTATTCTCATTATAAGGATGAAGATTTAAGAGTGTACCAACACAAGTGCATAAATTTCCCCATAATTTTGAAAATCTCAAGCAATGATAAGGTCAATAGCATTATAATAGTGAGGGAATGCCCTTAGTACAAGGATTGAGAAAGTTTATTCACAATATTAAACATGATATTGATTGAATGTGTTGTATATTCCATCTTATTGATGACGATATCAAGACTATGAAAAGTTATACTCAAGATCTTGGTCTTTCTAATCCTAATAATAATATTGAGACCTATATGCATATTCCTACATAAATATTAATTTTTCTTAATTTTATTCTATCTATCATGGCCACATCTATTCAAAATTTCAATACTACTCATGTTAGTCTTGGAAGCATTCTTAATCCTATGATCCCTCCCCATATGAGTGCTCCATGTATTTCCCAAGCATCATCTATACCAATATACCATTATGTACCATCTTCATAAATTTCCAAGAACATCCCACATCCCACGTCCTTCAATTTCACACATTTCCAATACTAACATACCTACCTAAAAAATATTAATATCCTTCCCCAAACCATTTTGTCATTATAATAACAACTTGCACCGATAACTCAATCCAAATTCAATATTCCTACATGTAACATTGCTAGTCATTTTTACCTTGATATAATTCATGAAATTATCCCTCAATACATGTAAATAACTCATTTGGATACATATAATAGAATTGGTTATCCCTTGACTGATGTGAAAAAATTTCAAACCTTATGTATTGACTTATCTCATGATCGTAGACTTATCGCAAAACTATTTACAAAGACATTGAGAGAAACAGTCTTACAATGGTTTTTCTATTTGCTTCCTTATTCTATTGATTTGTTTCAAAAATATATCTATTTTTTTATTCAATAGTTTCAAACTAATATTTCTCAACAAATTTCTTTAAGTAATTTGATTCATTGTCAGAAAGGTGTTAAGAAAAAATGATTGATTATGAACATAGATTTAAACATTTGTGGAACAAAACCAAGATCAATTTTTAACGCGGCTAATTGATAAAGGGGCTAAGGTGATATGGATACGACTATCACCTTTAAAATGGATGTTTTACTTATTTTCATTTATAATTTGTAAAAAACCATTAGAGATAAGATATTTATTTCCAATTTTACCTCTTTTACATAATTATGTGTAGTGCTTCATAATAATTAGCTTCTAATGAGCCAATTTGGACATCTACTCCAATGGCCCTGATTGATAAGAGTGATGTCTATTAGTAATCATCCCAAAAGTTCAAAAACCCCAACAAAGGTTTCATCTAATCAATAATTATTCAAAAAATTTAATGGAAAAATATGGTCTATGTACTCTGGTAAAACTAAGGGATTTTGATATATTTCAAAATTTGGGCTTGGTTGATTATGACAAAGAAATATTTGGGCCTAGGATAAATAAACATACTAAAGGTACTTAAGATAATTTAGGATGATTATTGGTCACCCCATCAAGGAACATTAAAATTTAATACTAGCGGATCTTTTATAAGATGTCTATGGCATGCTAGGAATGGTTGTACTATTATGGAGAATTTGGGGTGTTCATCTTTTCTACATATAAATGACAACAATCTAACAACTTTATTAAATCTCTAGATATTCTTCCTCTAATAAAAATAGGATCTGTCTATAGCTGGAAAATATTATCTATGAATATGATTCATAGATAGTGATTGATAGGTTGAAGAAGAGACAATTTGATGGAGTAAATAAGAAATTATGCTTGGTGGTCAACACAAATTTTTATCTTGGTAACTCTTTAGACTTTGACACCTTTTGTCATGTTCATTAGAAATGGAGAAATGTGGGACATTTCATGGAAAAATGGGCTTCTAAGAAAATGGTTTCATGGACTATCAAGTTCGAGGGAAACCTATTTATGGAGCATTCTTCGATGTTATAAGAATTGGTTATATAGGAAATGAGAGGTTATTTGGAAGCCTTTGGAGAAATTTGGCTAGTCATTCTATTATTTTTTAAGGATGTGGATCCTTTTTGGTTTTATTAGTTTTATTAGCTATGCATTCATTGCTTCTAATTAATTAATTTTCGTTTATCTTCAAATTAATATTATAATTTATTTTTTATATTTTAGCTAAAATATATTTGATATGATTATTGTTGTACATCTACTTGAGAAGCATAGGAAAATAGTGAATAATAAATATAAATCAACAAATAAAACCCTTCATAAAGATCCCCTTTAAACAAAAATAGTTAATTAAGTATATATATAAAAGAAATACAATCTGATAATGTGTGTTTGTGTTAAAAGTTCGCAACAGATATTTATAAAATGACATAATACTTAGAAAAACAAGAATTTGATAGAATACATCACAAATAAGTTATTTAAAATATACAATAATTGATAAATTTCACATGCCATTGATTAACTTATTTTTAATTGCTAACTTGAGTAAAGTACAAAAATAATCAAAGTGAATTATTTGTTTTAATGCTATTGCCTTAAAAAATAGAAGTCAAGAAGAAAACATGTAATAAGAATTAGGATGTTCTTGTAAGTTAAGGATTCAATATTTAAATGTGATATCTTCAATGACTAATTTAACGAACAAGGATTTTTCCTAAATACATCACCCTAGATGACAAATTATGAAATTTCATGGTCATGTTGATTCCAAATACTAGCTTGAAGAAATTAGTTTGGCCCTATATTTTGAATATTTAATTTACAACCTCAAGTATCATTTATGTTCTAATAAAACTTACCTATATAATTTGCACCCCCATATATTTGATTTGGTGTAATAGATAGATGAAACAAGTTATAGATGTTAATTATTTAACATATGTTAAAATGAAAAGAAAATTTGTGTTCATTTTATTACTAGAAATAAATGAAAATATTTTAATTATACAACAATTATTAAATTATAAAAAATTTGATAAAAAAAATATGCATACCAATAAGAAAGTTAAAATCAAAGTTATAAAAATATTAAAGTTATCATCAATTTAATATTTAATATTTAAAATTTACTTTCATATAATGTACATTGAAATTTGACTAAGACTCTAGACAACTTTCTATATTTTAATAATATTAATTGTAAGATGGAAAAATATGGATGGGGTTTAGATAGGGGTTTGAACAATGGGGAATTGGACATAAAAGAGACCCTATGCCACATTTAACAACTTACATTTAATTGTAATGATAATGGATGTAAATCTAGAAACGTTTGCAAAGGATAATGGAATAAAATGCATACCTCCGAAAAAGAATCTGCGAAAAACCTTATCAGACAATCTCAGAAACTATAAATTTTTTCTTCCCTAAAACTGAAATTGTGAGATCTACAAAACCCAAAAATATTTTTCTTTTCTGAGACATGTCAACCTTGACATCTTTGGCGGGGCACAATTGCTCCCCAAGATATTCAACCTTGACCTGCATTGCTCTGATGGAAATTCTCTTTGCGGATCCTGAAATTTGGTCGAAAAGGTACCCAAATCTGTTCTTAAATTCTCTGTTCTGTACCTATACCTCCAAGAAAAATGTTTTTGTTTGTTGGGGGAGGGGTTTGCCTTATTTAAACCTCATTTTTGGAATTAACCCTAAAATATAATTTAAATTACAGAGATAAACAAAGTAAATGAACAAATTCACCTTGCTTATATAGAAACCATTGTAGCGGATTCGATTCCTTGGATCCACAAGTAATTTATAATGTAGAATTTAGGATGTAGGATGTCTCAAATCAATTTATTTTAGATCTTCAACACCCATATTGAATGGATCTTTGAAGATGAGGAGGCTTGCATGGATGTGGATGGAGAAATCTTCAACAAGAGAGCTCCATAGTGCTTTGAATCCTTCAAAGGCTAATAATGCATCTCCTTGATAAATTGGATGCTTGAATGCTTGAATTTAGATGATTTCTTCAATAGATTATCCTTCATGTGCATAGGTGATCATGATCTTCATGTGTATGTCTTATGGTTAGAGAAAATGAGAGGAGAAAGCTTCCTTATATACAAATCGAGGGCACAATATTCTAGAGAGGATTACATAGGAGAATTAAATTCCAATTAGACATATACCCCTAGAAGTGGACCTATATTAAATATAATTTCAATAATTTTTTCCTTGAAGACTGAAACAGCCGACCCGGAAGTGGGAATTAAATCTCCCCGAAGCCCGACATTTGGAAACCTTGGGATCCTGAAATTTAGACCCTGGGTCAAGGTTGAAGTTGACCTTGACCTAGGTCAGGGTTGAGGTTGACCTTGACCTAGAAGGTCAACCTTGACCCTGAGGTGAAGAATCTCAGAATCACAGAGCAAAATGTCATTAAAGCTAGGAGAAAAGTGGAAAATAGGGCAGAATCAGGGGGAAAAAGAAGATCCAAGTCAAAGACCCATTCATGGCATTTGACATGACCCCAAAACATTTACTCGGAGTGCTAAACCAGTCCTAAATGGAAGTGCTTCCATTTTTTGATGATACGTTAATATTATTAATGTTCAAAATACATATAAGTCAAAAACTAATGTTCAATACAAATATATATTTTGAAATTTTTGGTTTACATATGTATACAAAATATATATTTGTACTAGATTATGTATTGACTAAAATAAATCATATCAAAAAATAATATATGTCTAAAAGTTGAGGCATAATTAATTGAGCACAATTGATGAGGGTGATTCTATGTTCCCTAATTATACAATTTTCCAAGTTGAAATCCCTTGAATGTACCATAATTAAGGTATGAAACTAAAACCTTTTCTTAGTAAACTTTGGCAAATTGATATTGCTGAATATTTGACTCTTTTACTCAAGAGGTTTTTGCTTAAGCTGGTATTCTCATAACAAGTTACAATATTGGTATTGAACATGATCAAACATAAAATCTTTTATGCAATCAAAAGAGGAAAATATAAATGAGATTAATTTGTTTGATTTAAATAAATAATATAATCACTTTTTAAAAAAAAAAAATTGATGCTTCACAAAATTAATTCCTAGATGTGCTCACTTTGCATCCATGGTATTTTTTTTTGGTTGAGGAAAAAATGTGTTTTACAGAGACCCAAAACCACGAAAACTAAAAAATATATCAAAATAAATATCTAGAGTTCACTATGAAAGAAGATCTGCAAAACAAAAAATGACAAATAAGGACAACAACTACATACCAAAAGCCAACCAAAAGAACAACACTAGACATAAACAAAGCTAGCATAAGACTATAGGGTATAAGTAGCCTCAACTTCAAGATTTTTAATCTCCTAGACCACTTTTTCATCTCCTAAATTTCCAAAGGCTAAGAATCCACTTTCTCTTCATGTTGGCTCTAGTCTTCCTCGAGGGGCTAATGACCTCAATCTTTCATTAGTCTTTGTCAGCAGCCAGGTCCACCAACAACATCCCTTTCTAAGAATTTTCCAACTGCTCCACCATGGTAACCATAGTAGAATTATTTTACTTCACCAGTATGTGGCTTTTCTCTAGAATGGTTTTCATAGTTTCCCAAGTTTTGCCAATTTCCCGTTCCAAATATTTAATCTTCCTTTCTAATTTTCCTCTTTCATCTTATCCATGAGCTCAACTGTCTTTGCAATGACAATTTATATTCTTCGATCCATAAACCCCCTATAGAATTCAGATGCAACCCTTTAGCTTCCATCTCATCTAGCTTATTACTGACAACCTTTTTCTTTATATTGAGGTCCTTCATCTCACAGAAAACCTATTTGATAATCCTAAAGTAATCAACAGCTCCATTTCTTGCAATTTCCCATATGCCAACCATAAATTCAAGGTTAGTATTGAAGTAGTGATCTTCGAGTTTAAGATCTCTATAGAATCTTGACCTATTCTCGATGTCAGTGGGAGGGTAAGAGGTATAGGAGCCAACAATTGCTTGTGGGGTATTGTTGATGTGCATTTTATGACCCACCAAATAGTAGAACAAAACACCGAGGTATCTTATCCTCTCTTGATAAAAGTTCCATATATGCTAAGATTGTGATAAGATCATATAGGTCACTCCAAGGTTCCTTTTCTATGTCAGGTCTTGACCATGGA
Source organism: Thuja plicata (assembly GCA_018584345.1). Taxonomy (NCBI): domain Eukaryota; kingdom Viridiplantae; phylum Streptophyta; class Pinopsida; order Cupressales; family Cupressaceae; genus Thuja; species Thuja plicata. The sequence goes on from MU227013.1 coordinate 3,658,833, forward strand.
TAAGCTCGGTGGTAAATGTGATTTGCTGAATATCACAAGGGGCCTTACATTTTCAGTCTTGAAAGATTTGCAATGAAACACTTTTTGGAATTTTTGGAATATGCGGAAAGCAAAAGGAAGTAGGGTTCAGAAATTGTAATCTACTCCTAAGGGCAATGATAGCAATAGTAAATACTTCGGTGGACAAATTCCCAATAACCAGGTTTCACTTTGCCAAGTTATACTACAACTACACGAGAACCAATGCAATCTTCAAGGTTTATGCAGAGGATTTTCATACCACCATGGACACCGTCATGAAGAACAATGTATGCGAATGATACAAGTTAAGCATATGCATGAAAAGAGGTTCAGGATAACTTTTCACAATGATTTACTATCAGTAAAACATCAAAAGTATGAATCGAAGGAACTCATCAAAACACAATCATATTTCTTATTGCAATCACAACACTTCATCTAACTTTATCCAACAAATCTAACTAAATGAGCGAATTATGAAACCAAGCAAGCACGAAAACACATCAAGTATTCACCATGAAACCAACAATGAAAACTTTATTTTCTCAGTAGCTCTTTAGCAACAATCTCAAAATTTTCTCCCTCATAAATGAGAAGTGAGGCCTTTATATAGGTCCTCAAATACAATGAGTGGCCCGGATCAAACAATAACCGATGGCCCAGATTTTTCCACCTCAGCCCTAATTAGGGTTAGGTCAAGGAAGAGGGAACCCACATTAATGCAAAAAGGAATCCACCATCATAGTGGGCAATAAGTACCCATTATGTGTGCATGCTCAAAAGGAGAGTGGGGTGCAATAAATGACCATTAATCAGGCCCACTATGCATTAAATGCATTTCTATCATGGAATCTACCTTTCACCGCTTTGCCTGAATGCCTGGAATCTTCCCAATACTGCTTCTAACTCATCTACGCTGATGCTCGGTGCTGATTCCTGCTTGAATTCCAAAGCTGCTATAGCTCGTTCAGCTTTCCTCGAGCTGTCCTCCCATTCCGGAAAAAAATCTTGAGCAGTGTGCATATCATTTGAGAAGGTGGAGAATTTCTCAAAAACATCCCTGGTGAAGAAGTTCAATCTAAAGAAATCCTCCAATTTACTCTTCAGGTTGTCTACAATTATCTCCTTTTCATACAACCTTTTTGATACTAGCGATGCAATAGTGTTGGAGATTTCTTGCTTGATATTCTCAGCTATTCCCTTCAATCGAGAAGATTCCTCAATGAAATGCCCAAACATTTCCTTGGCCATAAGCACAGCTCCATAACATTGGTGAAATCATATGCTTCTCCCTCTTTAACGATTCCATGGTCAACTAGCACCTGCCTGGGCATCTCCATCAACTCCTATAATTCTGTGATCATCTCATCCTGATAGATATGCTCATCCTCCCACGATTCCTCCATGCACTGAATCTAGGAAAGGATGGCCAATGCCCTATTGTAGACTCACACTAAGTCCTTAGCATGCTTGTGGGCCTCATTTTGGATTCCCTCGATCCAAGCCTTTGTCTCTTGAGAATTTCTCCTGATCCTATCTATACTCTCTACTGCCTCAGTTGGAACAACCAGCGGAGGGACAAAAGATGGACCTTCTTCCCTTACTGGCTGAGGTAAACATCTGATGTAGTCACATAATGCTCTGACCTCTCCCTTCTGCCTCTGATACTTCTCTTCCAATCTCCTCATCTTATCTTGATCGCCTGTGTAGAATCATCAAGCTCCTCCAATACCTGCTCTTGGGAGGCATGACCTAAGTCAAACTCGGCCACGTTATACTCATCTAGAGTGATTTGATCCTTTGTTTTGTCCATAGCTGATGTTGCAAGCTAAAGGATTCTAGACCCAGACTCATCTCGTACAATCTTCACAAACCTCTTAGCCTTTCCCTTCTCATGTGATTGGTTGACCCTATTCATAATTTCTTGCAGTTTGAAAGTTGGGTCAACATCCTTTTCCTAACTTCTTTGGAGCCTCTGCCTCACCTATTCTGGAATGGCGGCTCCTTGATTCTTCCAAACTACCATCTGCTTCTACTCCTGCACCGCCCTTGTATCAATTTCCTCAGCTCTAGGACTTTCTGCTATCACCTCTGGGGCTAGTGTCTTTATCGTGGGAATCTCATCTTCAGCCATGGGAATCTCTTCCTCTATTATCCTTCTGAAGAAAACACCAAGACTTTCCTTAGTGGTAACATCTTGTTCCTTACTTTTTGCTAGTGCAAGCCGCTCATTGGCATTGATGCTCAATCTATCCTGAGCTGACCTCGTCACATGTTGATCTCCTTGCTCAGCTCTCCCCCTACTTGATTCCACTTCTTGCCTGGAAAAGGTGCCTATCTCCTGCACACTTGGAGTCCTACTGGGTGAGGATGACAAATTCTCAACTCTTGGTCTCTTATGTTTTGGTTCTTCAATCTGGAGATCCAACTTTCTCTTTGTGTGTGTTTGCTGAGCAATATTCCTTTCTTTTTTGTGCTCCGCACTCCCTGAGAAAACTTCTCCTTCTTCAATCCTTTCTTCTGATGCTTGCCTTGGTCTTTCATCCCATAGTGGTTGATGGCCTAATAACTCATAAGTCCAGTCTTCCTTTGGTATACTCATTCTACCAAGTTGGTGCTCAATCCACCACCTTGTAAATTCCAGGACTGGTTTTGCCAAAACATCAAGATCTGGGATCTCCTTTCTTTGCCAGTCATAGGGACAAGTAACCCTTTCCTTTTCTGGATTATACCCTTTCTGAAGCACATTTGGATCTTCCTTCATTTGATCAGGTACGTGAAAGAGTTTGCAACCTCTGATTATGTTCAGGGGCAATCTGGAGCACATCCTTTTCTTAGTCTCATTTTCATTTGCAGCATTGGCCCAAAAATCCTCAAGGTGTGTCCTATGCTGATACCTTGCTCCTGCCATTGACTTGATTCTGTTATAAGGATCAAAATCTGGCCTTCCTAAGTAGAATGGCAGATGGAAGAAATGCAACTCATCCTGGGATCTCTCAGCCACCCTTAGACACGGGCACATTTCAGCTTTATCTTCTCCGATGGAAATCGGAAAATCCAATCCTAGTTTCTTCTTTCCTTTCTGAATCTTGTCGTACACTATTAATTGTCGAGTAAGCTCTAAAAGACCATCTTGTCCGTAGGATATCTTGGAAGCTTGTATGGTTGTGCTAAAAATCCTTGCACTCTGATGTAGGAGAAGGTGGGAAACTGAATAAACCAGGCTCCGTATTCCTCCACTAGCTTCATTGCTCCTTCAGACAATCTCATGTGCAATTTCTTTTGCAGGCTTCTCACAATTCACATTGTGAAGGCATCATTGACCTAGACATAATCATCTATGGCCCATAAATGCAACTGAGGGTAACACTCGTGAACTTTTAGCCAAGAAGTGCCACTTCTGATTGTTCCCTTACATCGCAATCCTTCATATCTTGATTCTGTGCCAACATGTATATGACATAGGAACTCATGTAAAACCTTTGTGATTGCTCCAGGTTTGCCAGCTAGTCACCGAGGTTGTCACTGATCATTCCTATCCAGTCCATGTGATTGTGCTCTTCAACCACCTGCTCAACAAAGTACCACATCCATGACTAGAATAGATAGGAGTGCGGTAGGCCAAAGATTCTACTCAACATCATGATCAAGTCATTGTATTCCTTATGGAAATCCAACCAAAGCAACTCCTTTGGCAGTTTTGAGTGGTGGGATCTATTCTTTATCAACCACTTGTCATTTATGATATTTTCACAATATTGAATTCCTGTAGAAAAAACTTTATGTGCCTGCTCCTTTGTCTTCAACACCAATTTCTTGGAAGAAGGGATTCCAAATGCCTCAGTGATTGCTGGTGGAGAAAGGTCTGCAATGATGTTTCCATCGAAATCTTTGATTGTTCTATCTTCTTAATTAAAGTGCCTAGCACATTCCACGATCAGCTCGGAATGCAGAAAAGCAGGAGCAAAGCCAGCTGCAGCCACAATTCCACTATTCACAATTCGGGTGGCCAAATTGGTCAGTTGATGATCTTTATACCCAAACATTCTTTTGTGAAACTTTGTCATGTCTAAGCCTTTGAGATTAGTATCTCCGATCTCTGCCCACTTCGAAACAATCTTGGATTCTGGGAAAAAACTCCTTTGTTCATTCTTTATCAACTATTTCCTCGTCATGCTTGTTCCTCTTGGCTCAGGCATTCTAGAAAAAATCCTTTGAAACTTTTGATCTTGAATTCTTTACGTCTTTTGAAAATAAAGAATTCTCTTCTGTTTGGAAATTTTCTCTCTCTTCAAAGATCCTGCTCAACTTTCAAAGAAAACTTCACTCAAATCCTCTTGATTCCTCAAAATCTCTCATCAACCTGTTTCTCAAACTTTGTGTGATGACAAAATGAGAGAGAGTCTTCATATATAGATTAAAACCCTGAAAAGTTGCTTTAAAAGCCAGGAGCTAAATTTAGGAAACTACTAATTTAGGCGAAGATTCTTTCCCACAAGCGCCACTTGCCACTATTTTTCTCCAATTTTTTTAAAAAAATTTCAATCTGAGCGCCTTACTTTATGATGAAGTTTCCATTTTATCCATCCTCTTGTTTTCTGATTTTAAATATTGAAAAAGAATGAATTTCAATATTTAATCTTTTAATATCAATCCAAAAAAAAGTGATTTAATTTCACTTTACTCTTCCAAATTTTATAATTAACTTGTCGCTTTTTATTAATAATTAAATATAGATAAAATCAATATTTAATCAGTAATTTCTCCTCTTGTTGCTTTTTTTGATTTTCTTGAGGTTTTTTTAATTAAATATTAAATAAATTAATATTTAATTACAATTTAAATAAAAAAAAATTCTTCTTTGCAATTTCCAGCTTATGAGTTTTTTAGATTTCCAATTTTTTTTATTTTTTCAGAATTCTCCACAATTTATGCTTTTTCCACTTCTCCATGATTTCATGAATTTTCAAGATTCTCCATCTTTCCAAATTTTCGAGTCTTGGATTTTCACGATTTCAGAAATTTCCAACTTTGGAATTTTAAGATTCTCCGAAATTCCAGAATTTTCCAAAATTTTCCAAGTTTCGAACTTTCTCACCTTTTGGATTTTTCGCATGCTCGGAATTTTCAAAATTTTCATGAAGGCGAATTTTCTTTTATTTGCAAGTTCTCCTTTGACTGAGTTGACTTGGGCTCCACCATTCCTGGAGGCGGAATTTTGGAGAGGTCATGGATTTTTCTTTTGAATTCGTGGATTTTTCTCAAGTTGTGAATTTTTCTTCATTTTGAAATTTCAGAATTTTCCAATATTTCAGAATTTTCCAATTTTTCAGAAATTTCAGAATTTGTGATGTTTTTTCATGCCTTTCCACTTTTGGATATTTCAAGGGTGTTTCCAAACAACTACTTTTTGATTGACGGCCTTGCTTGTTTATTCTTCTGGATATAGAATTGGATACCCTTTTGTCTCTTTATCAGTCATAGCTCACTTGTTCCCAAAATAGACCTGCCAAAAATAGACTTTCTAAAAATAGTAAGTTGTTCCAAAGTCAAAATAAGGCCAATCTGGGAGGCAAAGAAATTTACTAAAAATAGACTTACTAAAAATAGACACTGCTAAAAATAGTAAGTACTTTCAAACAAAAAATAAGGTAATTTCGGGACAGTGAAATTTACTAAAAATAGACATACTAAAAATAGAAATTTCCAAAAATAGCAAGTATGTCAAGACATTCACAATTTTACTGACATTCTTTTTTGAAAGATCAATTCTCCTTTACACTTGACCTAATTCACAAACAAACACATAGTTTCCATTCTAGGAGCTAGGTGGACAACACTTTTCTAGACTTGGCCAAATTTTACCAATTCTCACATCAAAGCACGGGGAACCTTAGGGGACTGAGCGAAAACTACCAAGAATGAAAGCCAAAAGAAAAGGCCAACAACAAAAAGAGGGGGGTCCCATTTGCAATGGGGCGATGTGTGAAAAGGTCTCAACAGGTATGAGAAATATCCTCCGGACAATCCTCAAAACAATAAACCAATTTTTTTCTCTAGGGGATTCTTTTTCTTGTTTTTAGCTTTTTGAGAAGTGCACATGGGGGTTTTCACAGAGATATCTTGTTTACCCTAAGGTTGTCTTTGAAGGGTTTTCTTAGGCACATTCTTTGAAGGGGGAAACTCCTCCTCTTCCCACTCAGTGTCCCATTTATCTTCGTCCTTAGAAAGACTAATATCAGTATTGTATCCTTCTGATGTCGAAGCCAAAATGGGGTTCGACAAGGCCATCATATTTTTAAAATAGTCATGGATTAACAAAATAAGGCTAGCATGAAAAATAGGGTTCTTCCTAGGGCTTTTTCTGTGATTCTTAGTACTATGTTTCAAAGAGAATAACAAGTAGTAAAGGAAGGAGACTCTCACATTGTGACAAAAATAGTTGAAGATGAAAATGATAGCCGTAAAATCTTGAAAATTTGTCATCCACCGTGATGTATTCCATGATAACTCTGAGCACCTCCTTCCATAGCTTCTTTACCTCATCCATGATAATGTTACTTTTACGTGATATTCCATATTATAACTGACATGAGTCTGTAAAAGAAGCTTTAAGTTTAGCTGGAATAACGCATTAAGCAAAATCGCTTGATTGAAATCTTTATAATAGGATAATTTTTTAGTATTGATCTATATAGATGTCTAATTTCTAACTTCTCTACAACGTAAATGTTAATGATAGTCAACACATTTGTATAATCGAAATATATAGTTTAAGAATTGCCATCTTATCGTTATGTCTTCCGATTTAAATTATGTTGAATTTGTATGTTTCTGGTTGTATTTTTTACGATGCGCACATTAGCATTACGCCGAATTTGTCTGCATCTCGTTGTATTTGAATTAATCACGATATTAACATTGCACCGATTTTATATATCTCGTTGTATTTGATGTAATGTCGACATTAACATTGTGTTCTAAGTCCTCTACGTTATATGAAGTCAACCCTTTTACTCCACTTTGTACCATACTCTTTCAATTCCTGCAGCGATTATTGAAAGCTTATTTCCAAGCTAATTTCCAGCGAATAAAAGGATGACTGTATCTGATGATGGAATTCCTCTTTCCATATTTGATTATTCATTCAATGCGAAAGAGTGTAACGAGCTTGACCTATATCTGCCCAGGCCGATGGACGGCAGGTTTGGACCGTCAGACAATGATAAGTTACCTTCCGGGACTAAGATGAATATTGAAAGCCAATTGGTGGCAAATAAACGCAGTATGAATTTATCTGACAATGCAATTGCCCATATATTAATGTCAGATTTTTCGTTCATGTCGGTACCCTTGGAATCAGATGTCCTTACAATTGACGACATCTTTCAGCCGCCGGAACCCGAAATGTTTCCTTTCGGGGACAAACTGATGAGCCCTGATTTCTATCATATCTTTCCCTTCGACGACGAGCTGATAAATAAATATGAGGTGTGTGGGCAATTGGAAGAACCTTGTCTTGAAGGGAATTCCCAGGCTGTAAATGATATTTCCGTGCAAGCAACCAAAGATACCCTGTCGTGTGAGCAAATCCTGAATTGGGAAGACGCTGAGCGTGTAAGTGTATGCGCGAGTGATCGCTCTGATAACGAGGGTCTGCCTGGAGAGGAAGAGGAAGGGATGGAATTGGTACAACTTCTGCAAGAGTCTGGACGAATGATAGGGGAGGGGAAATACGATCAGGCTGCTGAACTGGTGACCAAATGCAAAAACTTGTCTTGTCAGGTGGGGAACGCCACACAGAGGCTCGGCTATTATATCTCCGCCGCCCTAAAGGAGAGAATCGAACTCCAGACTCCAAACATTTTAAACAACGCAGCTAAACCAGTCAAGGATTTCGCCTTCAATATTGACAGTGAGTTTGAGAAGAACGAGTTTTCTAGTCTGCTTGCTTACTCTAATAGAGTTCTGCCCTATGTCAAAGTGTTGCAGTTCACGTCTGTGCAGGCAATCATAGACGTCGTGGGGAACGCCCAGAAGATTCATGTAATTGATCTGGGGATGCGAACTGGGTCGCAGTGGACAGTATTGATGGAGTATCTGGCACACAGATCTTTCTCCTCTTCTTTCCCTGCGCTTGAGCTTCTCAAGATTACAGCAGTTGGGATGGATGGCGAAGAGCTTTGGAAAACTGGAAAAAGACTTCATGGGCTGGCTAAACCTTTGGCTATTCCATTATCGTACAACATGGTGGAGATCGCAAGCATAGAGGAAATTAAGGAAGGTTTTTTTACCGTTAAATCTTGCGAGGCGTTGGCAGTTTATGCTCCGATTGTTCTGAGAAGTTTTTTATACGACCCAATCGTTCTGTTAAATCTCTTAGGTGTTTTAAAGAAACTGAGGCCAAGGATAATGGTGAATATTGAAATAGAAGGGCAGCATAATTCACCGTGTTTTGTGGATAGATTCAGCGAGGTGCTTTTCTATTACAAGGCCTATTTTGATCTATTGGATGTTACTATGACAAACATAAATGATATCAAGAGAGTGAAGCATGAAGAACTAATTACTGCAAGTCAGATAAGGAATATGATAGTCTATGAGGGAAAGGAGAGGTCTGTTAGGCATGTTAAAACTGATGTGTGGAGGTCTATGTTCAAACAAGTAGGTTTCAGGGAAAAGAGCTTCAGCTTTCAAGCTATGTATCAGGCTAGATTGTTATTAGGAGAATGTGCGTCCAGAGAATATTATACTCTTGAGGCCGATGGAAATGCAATAATTGTAAAGTGGAAAGTAACAACATTATTTGCACTCTCGGCATGGAGTGGTGTCTAAATTAACTTTCATGGCCATTGCTGAAACAAATATCTGCATCTTTGCATATTGTAAAAATATTATAATAAAGTGCAAACACTTCCTCGCTCCATTTGTATGAACAATAGTGAGATAGGCCAATTGTTTGGGGTTTATGGCCTTTCTTTAGTCATTTGAACTAGAAGCCATAATATGTAAGCACGGATTAAGTAGAACTGCGAAAATGCACTACAGCTATGGTATTATCGTCCCTTTAATATAATTCCCTTCCTCCTATTTTTAATTGTTCATTTCTTCTAATCATATCTGTAATGGAGGTGGACTTCAATTGATACATTATTTTTGCAATGCTTGTCTAAGTACAATTTTGCCTCAAAATTTTAGTTCAATTATAAGTTAGTTGACATTGGTTATTTAATTTACTCTTCATTAATTATTTTATAAGGTCAATATGATTCCTTCAATTAAACATCAACCATGTCAGTTTAACATATCTATCCATAGAGCAATAATATTTTTTAACAGAGGAGGTGGAAGAGGATTACGTGTCTTTCTATTCTGCACTTGATAAAGGTTGTATGACTCTAAGCATCCTTCTCCATTATGCCCTTCATCCCAAATTTTCTCCCCACTCCACTCTCTTACTCTCATGAATAGCAATCTCACTCTCAGTTTTCCTTACACGTGTGCCCACTCTCACATGATCACCCCCTCCGTAGTATCGCACTTTCCAGTGTCTAAATTTGGAAATGGAAGGAATAATCTACTTGAGGTGGTCCAAGTGCCCATCAACTACTTCATGCCTCTCACACTATCTTTCCTATATCTTTCCTATATGGTCAATCCTTTCACTTTTGAAAAACGCTAAATCAAAGGGACGAAAACTCAAAAAATGACAGCTTTAAGGTTCTGAAAATAGTTCTAACACATAGCTCTAAAGTCAAGGATGTTAGAAAACACATAATTATAGTGGAAATGACACAATGGACACAACTAAATGACACAATGGACACAACTAAATGTAAGGTAAAAATTGGTTGCATACAAATATTAAAGGCTACAAATACATTAAACATATTTAAACATTATGTTAGTACAAGCTAACACACTCTATAGGCTTAGCATCACACTAACACTTTACCACATAACATTACAGATTACAACACTAATGTTTAATAGAACACCTTAATTTCCCAAATAGACTAAGTTGGTTTAATCAGAAAATTACGATATCGCTATATTAACTTCCTATCCCACTTACCATGAATACCTACACACTCAAATAAAAACATTAGTTCATCATACATAATTAATAGTAAAATATTAATCATCTGCAAACTACATCCAAATAAACCACATCTGTCAAATATAGCGAAATCTAATCATTCATATTCAATCGTCCATTATTAATCTTGGTACATGTATTAGGTAAATTTCTATGTCAATTCATATGCAAACATGTAATATCACACATAACAAATTGAACTGTGCACTACATTCCAAATAAGAACATATAACAGTCCTTATGATTGATACTATCCAATGTATGAATACATTCATTTAGGCACTAATTAAATTTTCCATCATGATATAGAACAAATATTATTTTAACTGCTCATAGAATGAACACCATCAATATCACTAGCCTAGATATCAAGAAGTACAAGTGTGTAATTATGAAGTATAATAACAACAACACGTCTCAATCTAACATATACATGTGTATCATTACGAATACAGATGCGTCTCTTCTTGAGGAAGTAATACATTCCGTAATCACTCTTCTCAAGGCTAGGTGATCATAATTTCTCAACCTCGTCAAGTATGTCACAAGATAATCTATATGATAAATCCATGTGTAGGATTGGTATAAAAATTATCATTTACTAATAGGTTACCTAAAGAAATACCAACTAAATTAAGCATGACCCCTACAAAAAAATATTCATTCCATGCAACCCACCCAATAGTCCTCATCAATGCCTATAGTAGGAGAGTTGGATTGAACTAAATATTTCATGGTAATGCAAAAATCATCTTACATATTTAGATGAGAAAATAAGATTATAATATGGCCTCACACCGAGCCCCTTTGGATTGGACTTCCTACTTGAAATCCTACAATGGTTAAGCATTTAGTAGTTGTTGGCCAACAAATTTTGTTAGATTGTATAATTTTGTGACCTACTTGATTCATCACGAGGAAGAGCTTGATATAATTACTACTTTAAAAAGGAAACTTTGCCAATATATGATTAACTCTAATTCTATTCATACTTTAGTTGTATTTCTAAGATAAGTTGTCTAAAATTTTAATCATGGACATGAATATTGCAAGGCCACTTGGAGGAGAAAGATCAAATCGTTCCATATCAATATCCTTCTAAAGTGATTTCATACTCAAGGTGTATAGGAATCTTATGAATCATGAGGCCACATGATTAGTAGTTATGTGAAACTATAGTCATCGAGCTAGCATTAAGAGTTTATTGGGCTTTGCACACACCTCACTACCTTGTAAGGAGATAATATAGTTCCCCATCGTTGAAAAAAATGGGTGGCCTCACAATACTTTACAAGAAGGAAAGACATGTCCCCCTTGGTATATACCCTCTGCCATAATATCTCATGGGATTCCCAACGACCATCTCCCTTGCTCCCCTCATACGTCCCATAAAATACAAAGCAAGGTAAAACATTATAAATAAAATAAAATCCCACATATACCACTCGTATCAATAGATAAAGGACCTCAAAAAAAATCCATATAAAATTTTAAAAGAGTCATCAAATAAATGTTATAAATAATATGTATCATCAATGAAAATTTTATTCAAGGTTCAATGGAACAAGTCTGTGAGGCGAGAAGCATAAGTTGAATCATCCATGTAGCCTTAAAAAAAAAAACAACAACAACAACATTTTTACTTGTAGCCTATAAATTTAGAATCGTTTAAATAAAATTGAAATTAATATATAATAATTTATCAAAGGTAAACAATTTACCCATCCCAGCGAAATTACACTCAATGAATAACATGATGACAAATTCAAATAATTAGCAGAGGGGGAGGGAGGTTATAGAGGTTGTCCTACACTCAATGAATAACATCATGACACATTCAAATAATTAGGAGAGGGGGAGGATGATTACTGAGGTTGTTTTTTTATTTACAATCTATAATGTCCTCTTAAATTAGGTAACCTTGTCAATTGTAATCAAGGTTAGTAGTTCCATCTACATGAATTAACCCTAATACTCATAAATTTTTGGAGACTTCAACATACAATAAAGTTAATGCATCATGTAAAATAGTCATGCATTACGAGTGACGACTTGTCCATTTCTACCTAGAAATCATCACTACACTAAGTATTATCCTACAAAAGATTTTTTTAATTTTATCGATAAAGAATTAGGAATTTGGGCAACATAGGGAGTTTCTCTTAACACAATCTCATTCGAGATTATCTTTGTACATGAAATTCCATGATCTTCCCTACATCCACTACAAGTTACTCTCTACAACGCTTGTACCCTTATTAAACCGATACGCTTATTATGGCCAAGACTTTCGCCGTCCATTGTTCTGATAATCTGACATTGTCTTACACTGTCAAACAAGAAAGGTATAGGCCTAATGAGAAGAGGACTTTTCATTACTTAGTTCCCTCTGTCCTGCAATATCAGGGTTTTTCCACTACTACATAGACGGGGGTTTAAAGAGAAATTTTAAGACAATTGTTTAATAAATTGTCTTAATTTGAGACATACCAAAAGTTGTGTATTGTCTCAAATATCATCTTTAACCAAGTGTCTTAAAATATTATCTTAAAAATTTGCCTCTATAAGACAATATGAAACAAAATTAATTTTGTCTCTTTAGAGACAATTTTACTTTTTTCTCTTTAGAGACTATTTCTTTAATCCCAACTATTGTATCCCCAAAGATAATATTTTCATTAGAGACAATATCATTTTGTGTCTCCAAAGATGATATAAAATAATGAATTCTAAAACAAAACACATTATTCAGATAAATCTATTCTTAAATATAAACTAAAATATTGTTGATTAATTTATGTTAAGGCATGATGGAATCGAACCACCAACCTCCTGCTTGTAAAAGCAGGTGCTCTTCCATTGAGCTAGAACCCTTCAAAGAATAAATTTATCACATTTATACCAGCAAGAACATTCTCAAAAATTTTAATGTCTTCTACTACATTCATTAGAATAATTTGTGAGTTCTATGATGTAACCACTAACTCCTAATAATGAAATTTTACACATCATGAACTTTCAGTCGCTATAATGTATACTGTAATCTAATTCTATTACATACTATATTATTTATAGCTTGGGTTGAAAATTTTGAACTATTAAAGGAAATCTAAACAACTCTATTTTGAAAAGTATTTCAACCTCATCTTATCAAACTTAAAATATGAAAATCCTCTTCAGAAATACATAATGTAGACAAAATAAATACAAAAAAGTTTAACTATAAGTTCACATAAATAAAATTTGTGATAATTAAACTTCAAATATTCAAAAATAAGTTAGAAGAAAACATCTCTATAAAAATTAACTCTATACTTCAATTATACTTAGCCATATATCATGTCTTCATAACACACAAAATATTTAATACTAAAAACTAGGGATCCTGGACCTTTTTCTATGAACAACTAGGCTTCGCATCGCCCCATGCACCGATGATTAAGTCTCGGAACATGCCAAAGTTGCATTGACTAAATAATTTGTGTTCCAGTTCATCCTGGCTTCTGTAGTGGCCAAAGATGTTGTCCCTGAATGAGTAGCTCCGTTGAAAGTGGTTGCTACCAAAACTGGAGACAGGTTGGAAAGGAAGGGCATGTAGACCATTAAGTAAAAAATAAACAAAACAATCATTCAAACAAACCTATCATAAAATGTAGCAATCTGATTGGATGATACAATAAATATAACCTGAACCATCAGAGGGTTAGGCCTAGTTGTGGAAACAAAGACTATTGGACCAACATCCACTATCAATTCAACCTGCACATAAAAATTCCAAAATAAACAACACATTCATAACATTTTTTACTCAAGTACAATCAGAATAAATTAAGCAAAAGGAACCAAACATACAGGAGATTGTCCCATACACAATGTCATGGTGGTATGACTAAACTCTAGCAACAATGCACCAAATTGTGCATGATATTTCCATTTCACAAAGTAGAAGATTCCATGGACCTCAACAGTTATCATTGGATCAATTACACATGATTCTCCTTAAAGTTGCCTCGCAAATTGTTGTTAAAATTCCAAATATAAAAGGAAATATTAGCATATTAAATCCTATATTAGTTGTGCACCATATCAATTTTAGGCATAAGTAATAAGCACAATTTAAGTTTTTCATTTTTAAAGCACTATTTACGATGTCCTAAGAATAACCTTAAGACTGCCCATTGGCATGCTCTTACAAATGGTTGAAATGATGTTTCCAAGTAGCATCTTGATCCATACAAGTATTTGGATAAAAACCATGTGCAAAAAATGTTAAATCTTCTTCATCAATAGTAACTCGATGCCAACACGAAATAGTCCTCTTCTAGGCAAAATTTAGTCCAGTAATAAGCATTCCTCATTGATGAGAATGTGTATAGATGCAAATAAAGTCATTATCTTTAGACAGTGGCTCTTCCATCCAACCTTTCAAATTTTGAAGTTTTTTAGTGAAATTTAATAAAAATTGACCACATGTTTACTAGACACTTTATAAACTGACTCATCGAGTGCAATGTACTGTTTCAATTTTTAATACCCCAAGGTGAATAGATTGCAATATGCAATCAAGTTTGAGTTTCTATTTCTATACGATAATACATACACTATACAATTTCCATTTGATATTTTAGTTAATTAATCAAATGTGCACAATTCAATATCTCTGTTAAAGATAGAAATGAGATTTTGTGATAAATAACAACTGTTATTCACTTGAAATTGTATTAATGTGTACTAGAAGATCAATCAAATTCATATAAGTTATTTTCATCTACTATAAAATCAAACAAATTTTGTTAATTAAGCTAGAAGATCTACAATATAATGATGCTCCTTACGTAAGGTTACCAATATTTATAAGAGAAATACACCACCAAATGAACAATCTAAATCATGCACAATGATCTCATAGGTTTATTCATCAATGTGATTGCTTCAATATTGTTGTATGGCTACAAATGCTTGCACCTCCTCCAATAAGTTCCTATTTCAAGTGAAACAAGAAAATAAAGTAGAAGTGTGTAAAGATTTGTAGTAGGATTTGTCCCCTATTCTCCAAGGACATCATAGGATTTGTCCCCTGTTCTTTAGGTAAATCTAGGAAAATTGAAGTTTTCAAACACTTTAGAATGTTAATTGATGTTATGTGCCACTGAACACTGATGTTGAGAAACTTACATGAAGTGAAGATCCAGGGTGATCATTCAATAATTATTGTGTGTGCCTGACAACTAATCCTAAGCCTGGTGGTCTTGACAAACCTTCCAGGACCAAATGTGAAATACACATTCTCCTCTACCCCATTAGAAACCTTATTTTAATCTCATTTTAATATTATGATATTATAAAAATTAGACAACTCGTAACAAAAACTAAAAAAATAAGAGATGGACTCACTGATCAATGAAAATTTATGCCTCATATGGTTTAAATACAAGGATAATGTTGTAAAAAAATGGGAGATAACCTGTAAAACCAGCCACATACAAACATTAAAATTGTACTCTATACATAGGTTAATTAAATAAATATAACAAGTATAACCAAGCAAAGAGAGTAAAACCAAAATAAAATTCCAAATCTTCTTAGATATACTATTAATTTTCAAAAAAAAAAATTAATAACTGTATTGAACACCACCGTAGCTTGATTAAGAGGCCTTAGTAACAAAGATGGCATGAAATGAACCATGAATAGGATCTAACTAAACATCTAATAAATATCTGCCACTAAAAAATTAAAAAAAATTGCTTTCCAAGAATACCGACATTTGTGGGATGGGATAGAGTAATTTGGAAGGAACTCTTCAAGAGTTACAAACAAAACTTGAAGATTTGACACTACAGCTATCTAGAAAACAAAGTACTTGACAAATAAATATACTCAACAAGGTTTGGGCTGGAAGATATGATGGAATAATTTCACGGGTGAAGTACAAATAACAAATTTAAGCATTCATATTTTTTAGAGGGAAAATATGGTTGACTCTACCATACAAAGAGATAGATTATGGTCATGGAGGAGGAGAAAAAGTGCTTCATAATGAGATTTAAAATTCAAATCCAAGTGTTGACATATTTTAATGATAAATCATTTAACATAAAATTAGTTTAAAACCCATAAAATTTATCCAAGGGAAACTAGGACTTCCAATAGCTTACACAAAAGGATGCTTACACACAAGGCTTATTATACACTATACATTTATTGAATGAAATAATAGAAGAGTAAAAACCTTTCTGATAACCTACTGGGAGAAAACATATTATTTGAAGTGCACTTTTGTAATCTTAACTAATTGATCATGATTATCGTGGCCATAGAAAAAGGTGCCTTCCAAAAGATTGTGCAGGTACAATACAGGCATGATAAATGGTGAAAAGAGAAAAAAAAAAATACATGTCATAGAAAGGATGCTTCCAATTTCATCACTTTTGTAAATATTAAGTAAAAACTTGAACTAGGTCTCAAACAAAGGAAACTTTACCTTGAAAAATTACATGCATAGATAATTAAAATAGTTGAACACAAGAATTTTTTGCTCACCATCCCAGCAAACATGCAACAAAGGCTCCCTAATACAGGAAAAATTCATAATCTTGGTGATCAACAAGAAGCTTTGGACCTTTGAAATGCCTGGTCCATAGACAACACACAACAATCAAGCTTCTTTTCTCATGTATAGGAAAACTATTGTTGAAAACAGTCACTACATCTCAATTATTGGATAGAAGGATCAAAACTAGCACTCCATTCAAGTGATCAATGCTAGTACATGCATGTATAGCTCAGCAATAAAATAAAAACAAACTAGTAAAATAAACATCATGATTTTTAAAAAGGGCTACAAATCACATCAGTATTGTGCGTAAATAATAAAATACTATATACTAAGATTTTTGTATTCTAATGTGAAAAAAATAGTACATAAACCAGTCTGCTAAATGTAAATAGTAAAATACCTATGTGCAATATTGCCACAAGGGTATGAACTATCAGTCCAAGATGACACCAATGCTTTCTGTGTCCTATATTCAAAACTTAGGTTTTTCAAGCCTAAACATCATAGAGTTCTCAAGAATCATGGTAAACTCCAACCGTTCACCCCCTCCAAATTGAAACTAGAAATATTTTGGTGAAAAAATCCTATGGTCATGTGGCTATGAATAAGGAAGAAACCAATACATAAGCTAAAGTGAGGTACAACTTCACCACCAAATGAAACATCTTCCTAAGACACCACAAAAATAATAAAAAAATATAAGACAACCATCCCCTCAAACACAAAGTGCAATGTTAGTGTTATTCCTCATTGTCCAACTCTGTGTTTTGGAACTGCTAGTGTTATTCATCATAGTCGAACTCTGTGTTTTGGAATTGCTAGTGCTATTCCTCACTGTCCAGCTCTTTGTGTCTTGATTTATGGCTTGCTAGGTTTGTTTCAAGTAAGACATTTTTCTCTTAATGGGGATATCCAAGAACAAACCTTCATGTATGAGTCATTTGCTTCCAGAATCCTCAGTACCTACGTCATGAAGCTTTCTAATAAAAATTAGATTCTCCACATGTCAATGAAAAAAAGAAAGAATGTTGAGGTGTTCACAATGTTTTGGTTTAAAATATATTCTAAGTTTTGATTTGTTTTAATAGTTAATGAAATCATATTAATAGATAGATTTTATTAGAAAAAATAGTGTAATTTGAAATAGACCACCTACTCAATCAAACTAGTGTGATTTCATATAGACCACCTAATCAAATCAAGCTAGTGCTATTTCATAAAGACCACCTAATCAAATCAAAACTTATAACATGCTTCAAAAAGAATAATAATCAATCAAACTTGGGTGGTTTTAAGTGGAACACCTGATCAAATCAAAATTTAGAATATGCTTCAAATATATTAATATTACTTAATCAATCAAATTTGGGTGATTTCAAATAGAGCACATAATCAAATCAAAGGTTACAACTTGAGATGTTGGGGATTGAGCTTGATAGAAAGTCATTTCTTGTTCAATGTCTAGAACAATCCATAGAGGGTCCATCTTCTCAGTTAAGGGAGCTTTAAGAGAACTATAATAGAGAAGAAATTTAAGGCTTCAACAGTTTATGACATGAGAACTAAAATACAAATCCTAAAGAAAGATTATATTATACTATCAGAAGAGGCATATAACTGTGCCACTACCATCCCTAATTTCGGTGGGATGACATATGTTGTGCAAGCTCTAGTTTTGTAGTGTGAAGACCTCAAAATAAAGTTCAGTAATGAAAATGCAGAAAGGAAAAAGATTTACTATAAGGTTTTGCAACTAAAAGGGAACATTAGGGTATTATGTAGGTGTCACCCATTGAGTTTTGGAGAAACTTTAGAATGCACTTCTTTAGTGGTGGAATTTAATGCAGCCAAGGAGAATGAATTGAGCATTCGTGTAAATGGGACTTTAAAGAAAGATTTCAAATTTGACAATGTTTTCACTCATCAAGATGACCAAGTGGCCTTTTTTGCTGACACTGCACTAACTATTATGTCTGTTTTGGATGGATATAATGTTTTCATCTTTTCTTATTGGAAAACTAGAACTGGGAAAACATTCACAATGGAAGGAACAAAAGAAAACCAAGGAGTTAACTACCACACATTAGATGAGAACTTTAAAGTAGCTATTGAAAGAATTTGAATATTTAAATATGATATTTCCGTAAGCATGTTGGAAGTTTACAATGAGTAGATACATGATATATTGGCATCCCCACATCACCATGAAAAATTTGTTTAAAAGCTTGAGATAACACAGGCAGCCAAAGGTGTTCGTCATGTTCCTGGACTTGTTGAAGCATAAGTGCACACAATGAGTGAAGTATGGGAAGTGTTACAAACTAGAAGTAGTTGTAGAGTAGTTGGTTCAACCAATGCTAATGAGCATAACAGTCGATCTCACTATATATTTTTTGTGATGCTAAAGCGAGAGAGATTAGTCACTCGGGAGTGCACTAGAAGAAATTTGTGGCTTGCTGATCTGATAGGAAGTCTTAGAATAGAAAAAACTAATGCACAGGGAGAATGTCTTAAAGAAGCCCAATCTATCTATTTATCACTTTCTTCCCTTGGTAATGTTATATTTGATTTAGCAACCAAAAGCATCCATATTCCTTACAGGAACTCCAAGCTCACACATTTTCTATAGGATTGTCTAGGAGGATATTCAAATATGTTAATGTTTGTGCAAATTAGTCCCGGTGAGAGAGACTCGAGAGAAACCCTAAGCTCGCTGAACTTTTCTACGAGAGTCTGAGTCATAGAGGTAGGTACTACAAAGAAACAACTTGATTCCAGTGAACTTTTAAAGTACAAACAAATGTTTGAAAAGGCCAAACAATAAGTAAAAATGAAGGATGACATTATAAAAATGATGGAAGAAAATACACATAACCTGGAATATAATCTCAAGGGGAGTGAACAGTTTTGTAGAACACTTCACGATACAGTAAAGGAACTAGAAGAACAAATTGACACCATACATAAAGAGCACTAGGAACAGTCACAAAAATAAAACATGCAATACCTTGAAAAGATAAATTAAAGAGAATAGTTTTGCATAAGTGTTGAAGTTAAGGTAAAACAACTTCAAGGGCAATTGAGCCATGAACTGTATATTTTTATTCATTCATGTACTGTAGGATTTTTGTATACATACTACACCCTTTTTGTAAACTTTTGAAAGAAAACTGATCGTATAACTCATGTTTAGGCCTCTATGCCTTTGCATCCTTGTGCATTCGAGAAGTGATATGTCTAATTGAGAGATGGAGGTCAAAGTGCCTGCCACATGAGCAATGAGAATTGCAATGTAGGTTTTCAGTATGCACAAGCACAAGAGGCATGCCATTGAAACAAGAGCTTATTTGATCTGAGCCCCATCAAGAGAATTGGTTTAAGCCATTTATTTTCTTCATCTCTCAGAAATGGTATTTGGGAAGAATATGCAAAAGGAAAAATATTCTTTTTCTTATTTTTCTACAACAAAAATTGTTTTTTTTGTGGCATTCTGCTTGATTGGAGTCTAGATGATGATGTCCTCATCTTTGGTGCCAGCACAAAGAGTAAATGTGCTTGTTATTGGTAGCAACTCGGAAGTGAAGGAGAAATCAAATGGTTCTCAGACC
Source organism: Thuja plicata (assembly GCA_018584345.1). Taxonomy (NCBI): domain Eukaryota; kingdom Viridiplantae; phylum Streptophyta; class Pinopsida; order Cupressales; family Cupressaceae; genus Thuja; species Thuja plicata. Next base: position 3,679,120 of record MU227013.1, read on the forward strand.
TTTGAAGACAATCCAGGAGATCTAACAAATAATTTGATCAAAGGAGATGATAGTGCTTCTATCTAGGAGGCTGAAAAGACTTCATAGAATACTGATGAATTGGAAAAATAATGGGGAGAGCAATTAGGGAAGTAAGAAAAAGGTGAAGTAATAGATAATGTGATCAAAGGAGATGATAGTGCTTCTATCTAGGAGGCTGAAAAGACATTAGATAATATTGATGAATCGGCAAAAGAATCCAGAGAGCATTTGGGGGAAGTAAAAAAAAGTGAAGTAAGTAATATCAATAACAGGGACGTTGAGCAGATGACTGCAAATGAGAATAAAGAGGTCAATGAAAAGGTTATTGAAAAATTAGATGATAAATTTGGGAATTGGGACAATAAAAAGATTGATGATGGTCAACTAGAAAAGAAAGATTATGCTGGCAGTGAAAGTCAGAATGGCCAAACTAAAGAAGAGAATGTCAAAGATTTAAAATTGCCCGAATCATTATCTAACGGTGCAGGAGCTGAGATTTTGAAGGAAAACCAAATAGAACCAGGAAATTGGGCAACACAAACAACTGAATCAAAGATAGAACAAGCTGACGAGGAAATCAATCATGAGAAGAAGAGTGAAAAAGAGCCAAATGAATTAGAGAAGGTAGACAAAGAAAAAATTAATGAAGATGCTGGATACCAATACAACTGAAAAGTTTGTGATGTTTTAGCAGGTCCAGATTACATTCCCTGTCTAGATAATGAAGTGGCTATTAGACAGCTTCACAGTACTAGACATTATGAGCACCAGGAAAGACATTGGCCTTAAGATCACCCTACATGTCTCGTTCCTCTCCCTGAAGGATATAAAAGGCCAATAAAATGGCCCAAAATCATAAATATGATATGGTACAACAATGTTCCCAACACCAAGCTTGCAATTGTAAAGAAGCATCAAAACTGGCTAAGGGTAACAGGGAATTATCTTACTTTCCCTGGTGGTGGAACTCATAGTCGGGTGGTGATGGATGTTGACTGTGGTGTTGCTATTTTTGGAGGATTTCTCTTTGAGAGATATCTTTTAACTATGTCCTTTGCACCCAAGGATGAACATGAAGCACAAGTTCAGCTTGCTCTCGAACAAGGAATTCCTACAATATCTTCAGTCATGGGCACCCAAAGGCTTCCCTTTCCAAGTGTTGTCTTTGATACTGTGCATTGTACCAGATGCAGGATTCTCTGGCATGCTAGTGGTGGCAGGCTTCTTCTGGAGTTAGATCGTGTTTTAAGACCTGGGGGCTATTTTTTTCTTGTCAGCTACTTCTGTTTATCAAAAACTAGTCCACGATGTTGGAATCTGGAAAGCTATGTCGGCTTTAACGAAATCCATGCATTGGAACCTTTTTGAAAAGAAAAAGGATAGGGTGAATGGAGTAGGTATTACTATCTATCAGAAACCAACGTCTATACCTTACTATGAATTAAGAAGGAAAAAATATCCTCCTTTGTCTAAAGAGAGTGATGATCCCAATGCAGCATGGTATGTTCCTCTAAAGAGCTGCATGCACAAAGTACCAACTGGTGATGGGGAGCGTGGGACTGAATAGCCTGAAGAATGGCCTCAAAGGATTGACAAAGCTCCATATTGGTTGAACAATGCACAAGCTGGAGTATATGGGAAACAAGCAGCAATGGATTTCATATCGGATTCAGAATACTAAAAACGGGTTGTTTTTAAGTCGTATCTCAATAACATGGTAATTGACTAGTCTATTATTCAGAATGTTATGGATATGAAAGTAGTTTATGGTAATTTTGCAGCTACTTTGGTAGGAAAGAAGGTTTGGGTAATGAATGTTGTGCCAATAGATTCCCCTAATACACCTCCTATTATCTATGATCATGGTCTTGTTGGAATTGATCACGATTGGTGTCAATATTTCAGCACTTATCCTAGGACATATGATTTCTCGCATGCAGATCACCTCTTCTCCAAGCTTAAGCAAAGGTGTCCACTGGTTCCTGTAATGGCAGAAGTTGATAGAATATTAAGACCATGAGGTTCTGCTATTTTTCAAGATAAAATAGAGACAATTAATGAACTGGAAGGCATGGTAATTTCACTGCATTGGGAAATTAAACTTACATATTCAAAAGATCTGGAAGGGTTACTCCATGCACAAAAGACTATGTGGCACCCAACATCCTTCTAAAACAACATTTGTAAGCATTGCTCAGTTCTTACCTAGATTCAGATAACACTAGAGGTCTGAGATCTCATCCACCTTGGCTTTTTTACTGCCTCGTAGTTTTGTAATGGCTATGAACTTACATATGATTGAATAAAGCATATAAATTTTATTTGTTTAAAAAAAAAAACTTCAACGGCAATTGGATTCCAAGATAAAAGAACAACAATTATTGTCACAAAAGTTGTCTGAGAAACCACCAATAGTCCTTCAATAAGGGGACTTGAGAAGCATCCCCGAAATTTCTCCTTTTAGAATGGATGAGAATAATATGTTAGATCCATTAAAAAAGAACAAAATTGGACAATCTTACAAGGACAATGTGATAGCATGAGAAGAACTAATTAACGATCAGGTAAGAGAATGCGAGTCCAAGGAAAAGGACCAGCCAGTGGAGAAATCAATGATTGTCCATTAATTAGAAGACGGGGGTAGAATAACTAAATGTACTCCTTTCATAATAGGCCCCACTCTAGTGAATCCTTTAACAGGGAGTAAATCTAGAGTGGATTCTAAGGGAAATTAAGTTGCAGGCAAAAAATGACCCAAGAGAGGGAATCACTAACAAAGATGAATATAACTGATTCTTTCGGACTTTATCCAGAAAGAGGTACTATTTTACAGAAAGAAAACAATGACAAACTAGATGATCCACCTTCTGAAATTGTTCCAAAAGGAAGTCAGCAAGCTTCATTCCCAATGGTTCAAAGGGAAACTTCATCTTCTACAATGAAAAGATTTACTATGCTTCCTTTACATGTTAGAAAGAACCAGATATCTGAGCCACCTTTCTTGGATAAGAATGGTGATCACCAAACACAACAATGTGATATTAATTCTTGTGGTTTAAACACAACAAACTAAGTCCACAATGGGGTCCCAAGAAGAAGCCAGTTTAGAGGGTTAAATGTTCTAGAGGATAGGAAGAAGATAAAACATATTACAACTACCAACGAGGAGGAAATTGCAATTAATGCTTCTGCTACTCTAATGTCAAGGGAGCAAAACCTGCACTGTGGTGATAATGGTAGATCAAAGCCGCCATTAAGCTTTGTAGGAACCATTGGGCGAGGAACTATTGGTCCTCAAAATGTCCTTCGTGTAAAGGAAAAACCAATCAAAGGATGGAGCAGATAGGTTACACCACTTGCTTATATTTGGGCTTTTCTTGATTTGTTTGGGTGATTTTTGTGGTTTTATTTTTATCCTGTAAGATAAATAGTGGATTGATACAATATTTTAATTGGCATTGTCTATTTAGATCCCACCAAAAAGTTAAACGGAAGTAGCAGAAGCCTTTTTCAACTACCATTGTCTGTTAGATCTCCAAAATACAAAACCCACAACTAGAAATTTAAATCCTAGGGTTCCCATGCTATATCTTCTTCCGCTAATTTTGTAACTAATTATTTCACTCATTTTCCATCCTCCTCCAAATACAAAAAGATTTTTAATTCTTAATACCTTACTGTGAATAATTTTAGATCTAAAATAAATATAACACCCATGGATAGCTTGGTGCAGAGGACACCCATATCTATTTGGCATTGTTTACTTGAAATCATGCCATAAAACACACTGCTAATCTACCTGAATGTACCATGGAAGCATTGGAGAACACTCTTACCTGGCTTGAAAATGTACTAAGCATTTATTGCGTAGTTGGAACTGTTGTATAAGTGCAGAGAGACCCTTAGCAGTGCTAAAGATGGATCCCTGCTATCCATGTGCTTCTGTAGCAAGGAGTTCCTCCAAGTAGTGGATCTTCAACCTGTTTTCTCCTATATTGATGACCCCTCAAACCCTTCCTACGCCTCCATGCTTCAGCTCTGAAATTTTTTGGTCAACAAGGCCCTCCAATGACCTGAAGACGACGCCCAGCTCGACACTCCTTTTCTATTCTGCTAGATTCCCATCTTCCAAAATGAGTTAAAAGCTCGACTTGATTAAGAAATCTCCATTGCCTAAGAGAAACTACATGCAAACCACTTCCCAATCCCCAACCTAATCGTGAAAGGCAAGACTTTCCCCATCTATAAATTCGTGACATCCCAATTTGAGACAGAGTTGTTGAGCCGCGCTAGGGCACATAGCCCTGGAGAAAACATTGAAAAAGTGTATCGAGGCATTTGTGATCTTGAGAATCTGTTTGGAGAGGTAGTCGTTTTTCCTCGTCTATCACCTACGCCAAATCATCCTTTGCGACCAGTAATAGAGGATTCTGGAACATTGCAAACTCCACCCACTAAGTTCATGTCCACAGTCCATTCTTCTTGCTTCTAGGTCTGGATATTGATAAATGGGAATGGAAATATGACAAACCCTAACAAAGGGGGCTCAAAAAAAGCAAAACAAAAAACTTTTACTATAATTTCATTTACCCCATTCTTCGAGAATGCATGTTAATTTGTCTTCGTTTTTTTATTTAAGACTATTTAAACGGTTTTAATTTTTAATTATATTTGTTTAAGACAAAATATTAATATTGTCTTTAAAAAACGTCTTTAAGTTCCCCCGTATGTAGTAGTCTTCATTCCAGTTAGTTGTTGTACAACATTGTCGAACGTGGATGGATCTACAACCACAACTGTTGCAGAAGAAGATGATGAGCATCTCCTCTTCATATTTCAAATATCGCGAGAAGTACCCTCAATTGCAATGCCCATGCTTTCCCTTCTCTCTCATTATAAGAAACTAGGAATTTTCATTAAACTACTATTTTGATTCCTCACAATTGGAAACACGACAAAGGCTGGTAATGAAGATGCTTTTCTTTGTCATACAACCTATTTGGTTGATAAACGTTGTGTTGTATTACCGACATGAACTATGCAGACAGTTCATAGCAGAAGAATGACAATATCTAATGATAGTAGTGATCAAATACCATGGCTCAGAATTAGCGAATATCTTTAGAGGCAGAATGTTGTTCAAAGAGTAAATACTGCATCCATATCAACACCTATACGGAAGACAACATAAAGGAGTCACCACAAATAACAGGGGGAATTGCCCCATTGATATCTGTATTACTAAAGATTAAACTTTACTCTTCTTAGGCAAAGGTTCCATAAGTTGAGGACTATTCGATCAAGTCTGGAGATTCAAATGAATTGGAGGAAATGAATCAAAACTATATAAAATCTATTTGATATCCTATATAGGAAGAAATCATTACTATCATATGATCAGCTTGATTGGGAGACTATAAAAGATCATGTTAACTGCTGCTATTGTTTCTGCACTTGGATTGATCAATGGATGACAGGAGGGTTGTCACTATTATGTTATCTTACGAGAAACGCAACATATAAATTAACTTTCGGAGAATATAAAGACTTTTCCTTAAATAATTTAATAATCAAATGCTTCGAACTGTTTCCAAATAAATATGTAATATCAGGAAGAGTGAACGGCCATTTTTTTAAGATCTTGAGAGGGCGTGATCGAGAGTTGTTAGGAATACTAGGAGGAAAATGAATACAAAGATGTGTGGATGAGGATTAAGTAGTAGAGAAACAGAGAAAATATTGAATCCTATATATTTGGTGCATTATCCCATGCATTCTAACACGGTTGGCTCCAAGAATAATCAATAGCACAAGAAACTTTACATTATATATAAACGACGCTCTCTATTTCCTCCCACCACATCTGTCTCCTTCCATTTGCAAACTCGAATCCGCTCTTCGCTCTTTCCTCCCTCTGCGCCTTATCCTCTGCACTACAGAATGTACTTAATCCTGCACTACAGTTAAGAAGCCAGGAGAATATTTCAAGTTGAGATTGAAATAGTTTGGAAATAACAAATTAAATTTTAATTTAAAGAATTTTTTACTATAGAAAAATATTTTAGATTCTATTTCAGATTAACCGTATATACCATAAAACAAAATATAGATCGGTTGTAGTTAGTGTTAGTAACTTAACTATATACAAATGGGTATTTCTACTGTATGTTAGAACCCTTCATAACGTTATCTTCGTTCCTCAGATTGGTCGAGTCTTGGACTAGAGTCTCGAAACAAATTGGTAGAGCCTTATTGTTGCAGTCATGACGAATTACATGTTCAACAGCCCTTTATTAGCACCTATTTAGATCTCAAACATCATCATAGAGTCTGTTATTCTTAAAGACATGCGAAAACCAAAAATACAATGTCAATACAATGGTGTTTTATTTCTCTTTTAGATTATATTTATTTGTTGACCATGCTTGCCATGGGGGATGTTTTCCGTTTGTTATCGTATGAGCCTACCATAGGAGACGACTTACCATTTTATAACTCTAGGAAAAATTCTTTGACCATTGGAAAATCTTTATTGTGCATAATTTGTTCTCAGAATTAAATTCTCTCAAACCAATATAACAACTAAAATAAAATGCGAGGAATTTCAAATTTTATTCTTTACTGTGCAGGTAAAAATTATGATCAGTGTTTCGTGGATTTTGCAGATGATAAATCCTGCTATTATCATCAAGGCACACCTTTAAATTTTCTATTATGTGGTATGCTATACACACTCTTTCATAAATAAATTCAGAAAAGTTAAGATTTAAAAATGAAAGTAATTTTTTTATTTATATCTTAAGTCATTAAACATGAATATAATTTCGTTTTCTAAATTGTAAGTCAAGTCTAGACACATATGTGCATTTGTCTTATAACTTATTAAATATAGTATATAAATTATTTATCTCAATTATGATTGGTTCAATTGATTTGATGTTATAGACCCCTTTTTCGGGAGGCTTCTTCTATAAATAGAAAAATTGTTTTCTAAGAGAATTTCTAACCATAATAATTTTTTTTAAAATTGGTACTTTAATTTACTATATAATATATTTTAATGATACTATATTTTATATTTTAATACTATAAATATTTTATTATATTTTTTTTTTTCTATTGCATTTCAGAGGATTCAAAAAAAGTTACATACAAGTTTGTGATATATAAAATAAGTCTAACTGAGGGCTGGAGGGATCACAGCCAGATCAAAAAGAGGCTCAAAACATTACAATTGATATCATCGCAGAGTTAATATGCAGGAAATCTATAATCTATAAACTGTACAAACTATATTATTCAGAGGTTACATCATGATCTCCATCTGATTCATTGGAGTCCAGAGATACTGTATTTTATCCAATAATCTTGTAGGGTGGCCCACCTACTACATTCCCCGATGGAGGTATCTTACCTTTCTTCACTTGCTCCAGGAAGTCAAGAAGTTTGTTGTTGAATTGCGGTCTAGGTTTCATGGTTGTATAGCCATGAGCTATATCTTTCTTGTTGATGGTGGTCTCTCCGTCTCTCAAGATCTGCAGAAAATTACTTTGCTTCATCTTTATGATGGCTATAACCTGCATAGAAACAACATAATAGATGTTTCTCCTTAGAGACTCAGTAAGATTCCTGCACTTCCCTGCCAAAACATCATTATTAGGAGCTTTCCAAATGACCCACAAAATTATAGAGGAGAGAATAGACCAGAAGACATTGCAAAATTTGTTGTTGTTGATGCAACCAGAGATGATACTAAGATTATCAAAGTGTATATCATAAGAGAGGCCAAATAGTTACCATACTTCAGTTACAAAGAAACATTCAAAGAAGACATGAGAGACTGTCTCCGGCTGCTTACAGACTGTACAAAGGTTCGGGTCTCCCCTCGACTTCTTGAATGGTATTTTATGTAGAAGGAGGCGCCATAAAAAAATAGGTGATCTTAAGTTCAATAGGTCAAGTCCAGATGGAGGTGAAGTATTTGTTCCAATCCTTGGAGGAGATGTCTAATATCCAAGGAAAGTTAGCATGTGTGAGGATAACATGGCTCTGGATGAATAGGTGATAGACATACTTGGTCTTGACTTGGTGTAGAGGGGTGTTATCTGGCCAGGTCATTAGGGAGGTGCAATTGTTAGGTGAGTAGCATATTAGAGTGGGTCCCAAATTATCGCATGCAGCTGAAAGAATAGTATAGGTTCTAAGTTGTGCTAGTGGCGGGTCATATTTAGATTTAAGGTTTTCCCAAGATATAAGTACACCTTCCTCAATTATGTCTTGGAAGAGACACATGTCTTTCTCTACCCATCTCCTTGCTGAGCATCCTTGGAGCAGGGCCAGAGGTTTGTTATGGTGTTTAAGGTTCCATCACAAGGACCTATAGCCACATATGATACCACCACCTTCTACAGGGGTGGAATTGCAGAGGAGACCTCTGATATACCTCCAAATCTTCAAGATAGATTTGAATACATTGGATCCTTGAATAGAAATTTTGAAATCTATACAGAGAGTGTCAGAGCAGCAGAGGTTGGTCAAAGTTTTACTTCTGCAAGGATGTGCTCTAGATAGATTGTTCCTCATCAAAATCTTCCATGGTTCTGTTCCTATTGAGGCCTTGGCTATGCATTTAGCTACCAATGTAATACCTTGAGTTCTAAGGTCCTTCAAGCCTAGTCCTCCCCGAGCTTTACTTCTGGTGCACCAGTCCCAAGAGACAGCATGGAATTTTTTATTCCCTATCCCATCTGACCATAGAAAGTCTGTGATAATATTCTAGATAGAGCCGAACTGGTTCTGATTAAACAACAAAGAGGAGGAGAAGTAAATAGGGTAGGAGGAGAGAATCTTCTAACAGACTTGAACTCTACCTGGGAAGGAGAGGAGGTTGTTATCCCATTTATTGAGTTTACCTATAATCTGATCCTTCATCCAACACCACATATCATTTATGTTAGGATCCATTGCAAAAGGAATCCCAAGATACCTCACAATATGATTAGGGCCTCCCCATTCCAGTTCATATTTCTTCCACCATTCTGGTGGAATATTATTCCATCCCAGCATAATGGATTTTGTGATGGAGATCTTGCTACCAGAGGCCACATAAAATATGTCAATTTTCTTCATAAGGAACTCCATATTGAACTCCTCAATGTTTAGGAGGATGGCAGTGTCATCAGCAAATTGGATTATGGAAACCTCTTGACCATTAGGAAGGGAGATGCCCTTAACCTATGGAGACATGGTGTTATCTCTAAGAAGGTAGTGGAGAGATTCAGCAGCTACAAAAAACAAGGAGGGGGCAAGTGGGCAACCCTACCTGATGGACCTTGAGAGTTCAAAGAATTGGGATCTATGCTCATTAACTTCTACTGCTGCCATATCATCTTTTAGTAAGGTGGAGACCATATTTTAAAAGGAAGGAGGAAAGGCCATGGTCTCCAGCATAAGTAGGATAAATTTCCATTCAATATGGTTGTAGGCTTTCTCATAGCCAATTAGAAGCATAGTACTTTGTTGTCCTGAAGCTTTGGCCAGGTCCTTTGTCTCCCAATAGGTGACTAGATTCTCTAAGATGTATCTGCCCTTGACAAAGCCTATTTAAGTGATGTTGATAAATTTAGGGAGGATTGTGGCAATTCTAAGGGCAAGGGCTTTGGCCAAGATCTTATACCGTACATTGAGTAGGGTGATAGGTCTCCAGTTTTTTATTAGGATTCTATCACCTTCCTTAGGAATTATCTTGATCAGGCCCGCATTAAGTGTAGGGTAAAGGGAGCCTATAGAAATGGCCTCTTGAAAGAATTTAAAGAGGTTGTTACTCACCCAATCAATATTGTGTTTAAATAATTCTACTGAGAGTCCATCTGGGCTAGGTGCTTTATCATTGGTAATATTCTAGATGGCATTTTTGATCTCTTCTACAGACAGATCTCTCCCAGTGTACTAATAGAATCTTCCTCAAAAACTTTCCTGGGTATGATACCCCTTAGCTTCTGCATGGTTGCATCCATAGCATCATTCCTTTCTGATGTAAATAGGTTGCTGTAGAATTTGGAGAAGGAATCTAGAATCCCTTCTTGTGATGTAATATTGGTTCCTTGGTCATTGATACATTCAATCTTGTCTCTAGCCTACTTCTTCCTAAGGGTTTGGAAGAAAAATTTAGATCCTCTATCCCCTAGGATCATCTAGTTGATCCTGGATCTCATCTTAGCACCTCCGGTTTTATAAAGCTGTAGATTCCTTAGGGAGTCCCTACATCTCATTACATTATCCAGCAATCTTGGGTCAGAGGGATTATTCTGAATCTGCATCTTTGTTTCCTGTAGTTCCTCTACCAGTCTAAATTCTTTGCCTCTAGCATCTTTGGCCTTCTTTTCCCAACAGTTTTGAGCATCTTCTATGAGGAGAGTGTGGTGATATTCCATCTGTCTTCCTCTGACTCATGATGCACCACGTCTTCATTATACTAGGCTATGATCTTAATGGCAGCCTGACTATCCTCATCTTTTAGGAGGGAAGAATTAAGATAAAACCCCATCTTCTCTGGGGGTGACTTACTCCGGGAAGGAATGAGGTGGACACACAAGCTTATAGGGTGATGATCAAAGAGGGTGTAGGGAGTAACCTTCACACAATCATCCCCTGGAGTAGGAGGGCAAGTAAAAACTTGTTTGTTAATGTACAATCTGTCCAGTCTAGAATATATCCTCTTATCACCTTTTTGGAAGTTAGACCAAGTAAACCACACACCTACTGAGTCACACTTCCTATCCGCTAGGGGGTCAAAGAGGTTGAGTTTAGAGATCAATCTATTCCAGAAGACTAGTTCATTACCTTTCCATTCGAATCTCTGACCACCAGCTTTGTCCTGGGCTCTTTCAACCATGTTAAAGTCTCCTGCAATGATCTAGGGTATACTATCCAAATCTGAGATCCACTTCCACAATTTGATCTTATCATGGTGGTCATTAGGGGCATAGACCAAGAAAACTCCTAGGATTTTATCTTCGAATTTGAATGAAACCCAGACAGCCCTGTTGCATGGGGAGATGCCCCATCCATGGATCAATTTCCTCGACTTAGTTCCAACTAGGATAGAAGTTCCTCCTTTTCTCCTCTGGTGTTTAGATGAGAATGCAGTGGCATCCTTCCATATACATTTAAGTGCAATATCTAGGGTAAATCCATCTACCTTGACTTCCTGGACCATGAGGATATCAATATCCTTATGTAGCTGCTTAAACCTTTTGACTACATATTTCCTGTCAGAGGACTCTAGTCCTCTGACGTTCCAAGATGCATAATTGATAGAAATATTAGAATCTTTATCTGTGTCTATGGGAGTCTTAAAACTCTTAAAACATTGGGGTATGTTGTTTTTAGGGTGTTTGAATGGCTTGGGATTGCCACTCAACAGAGGGGGTCTACCCCTCCTCTTCTTACCAGAGTTTCCACTTGGGGTTACCAGAGAGGCTTTCTTGTCTGATTTACCATCCACTTTCCTGCCTTTTACTGGCTCTGAGATAAAGACAATGTCTGATCTTCTAGACTCTTTAGCTTCCATTCTTTCCCTAACGATTTCTCCTTCTTCCAACTCAGAATTCTCTTCTTTCCCACCCTTCATCTTGAGTGTATCTGATGCCATGGCGGTTATCCCTGGTCCACCTTTCCTCTTTGGGAGATACTTCCATTGATTAGGCAGGGGGGAGGGGGGAGGAGTAGGGATAACAAGCACAAAGAAATTGTTGAGAGTCTCCTCCAAGGTGGTTAGGGTCAAAATCTCTACATTAGGGTCACCAGTGGAGGGGGTGCATGATTGAAGGGGGGGTAGACCAAGTCCAGCCCTCATGTCATCGGGTACCTCGGGGATGGGAGGGTGGTCACCAAGAGCATGCTGAACATGAGGGAGGATTGAATAGGTTTTTGACTTGGGTTTGGGGATCAATATAATCCTTTCTTCCTTGATCTTTATCCTCTCAATAGAAAATTTTTGAGCATTTTGTGTTCTATGCTTTGGTCTAGGGGATTTAGGGCCCGAACCCAGCCCAAAGTCTAGTTCATTAGCCGAAGGAAGGTTTTTCATCACTTTAGGAACCATCTGGGTCAGGCTAGGGGCGGAGGGTCTTGTCCATAAAAATTGCCCTTGAGCTTATTAGGGGTTGCAAATATAGAATCTGCATCCTTCATCCAATCAACATTAGCACCGTGGAGAGGGTCTGGTCTAGGTGGAGGTGGGTGGATAGGTTGTGCATTGTTAAGCGTCCCTTCAGGAGGAGCTTCAAGAGGAAGGGGGTCTCAGGGGGATTAGGTTTGCCTCCAGGTGGGGTGAGGTTTCCAATTGGAGGAGGATGGCTCTATTTTAAAATGATAGGGCAGTCATTCTTTTTATTGCCCTCCTTTCTATAGAGATAACAACCATTGATGCCACCAAGGAAGGAAACATGGAAAATAATAAGGAAACCACCGAGGTCGAAGAGAAGAGTTTTAGGGAAATCAATGCTAGGATTAAGGGATAAAAGAACTCTAGTATCTATGTGTGGGATAAGAACATTAGATTGGTCTATCCTAAGAACCCTGCCAACAGGGTCAAGGGCTTGGGGGATTAAATTGAGCAAAAAAGGTGAGATATTTTTAATCACAACTCAACAGGGGCTTGATAGAGCCAGGACTTCATTATGGGAGGCGTCAAGAGACCACAGGAGGGCCCTAAATTCATATTGGCCAACTCTCCACAATTGTTTTTCTACTATAGTTTTATGAGATTTAGGATCTACAAAAAACATAAGAAATAAACCCTTCTACAACATACGACAATAGGAAAAATGGAAACCAATTTTTTTCCCCCAAATCTTTTGGAAGCAATCATTAAGATAATTCTTAGACGGAACCTTAGTTGCATCAACAGAAGCAAATAAAATAGCGCAATCTTTAAGCCTAATCTTCTCTTGATCAATTGCGTTCATCATTTGAGGATTACCTTTAATGATGAGTTCGGGGTGTGGTGGAATCTTACCTCCATTTCATGCAGGGTTCTCATAGGAGGCGATAGTGGAAATGAAGCGGGCACCTTCTGGGAGAGTCCTCTCATTTTGCACAGCTTGCTTGAAGGTTCTTTGTCGAGGGCCCTCTTCTTGCTCTCCATCTTTCTCCTGTGGCTTTCTTTTGTCACCCTCGGCCGCTGGTTGGGCGCTATTTCCTTTGCTTGCTAGTGAATTTTGTTCTCTCAAAGCCGCTTTAGGGTCGATAATAATAGTTTTGATAAAGCCTAATTGCCCACGTTTATTGTGGGAGAGGCTGTTGTCTTTATTATGCCCAGGGTCATACCCCGGGGAAGTGGAAGCCATTAATGGCATTCGCACTTGGGCGCGCGGGTGGACGATAATTGTGAGTAGAAGGCTATGCTAGAAGCCCTAGTTGCAGAGCATTTTATTTTATTATATTTTAATATTTATAAAATTCAATTACAATATATTTAAACAATATTATAATATATAACTATTATATATTCTAAAATATTTACTATATATACAAAATTGAATTACAATATATTTGAACAATATTGTAATATATATAT
>MU227013.1:3692772-3723227 GCA_018584345.1 Thuja plicata
ATATATAAGTATGATATATTATATAATTTTAGTATTTTACTAACTATTTATTAAATTCTACCTTACATATAAAATTTAAAACTATATTTTAGATTTTTTAAATTATATCTATATTAATAAAACTATAATATATACAAACATGACTTATTAAATATCATTTTTAAGATGTTATTGAAAGTTTTTGGTTTAATTTTTAATCTATAATAATTTTACTTTTATGAAAAACTATTAATTAAAATATACATAATATTTATAATAAAATTAGAATTAAATTTACATATATAATTATAATTATAACTAATTATGGTAAATATAGACCACTACATTACACTTGTTTAAATAACTTAGCAATTAGTTACTTTGCCTCCTAATTCGGTTAGGGAATTTTATGTTACAATTTATGTTATGCTTTTTTGTTTTTTTTAAATCACGAAATTATGAATGAGCTGCTAGTATTTCTTTTCGTGAATGGTGTAGATATTTATGAACAAATTAAGTATATATAATTTTAGAATGTTTTATTTAAAAATACTTTAGATTATATGTATAATTAGTTTTAGATTTTTTAAGGACCTAATGAAATTAGATATATGTATATCTCATTTACATTTTTTTTTATTTCATTTCAGTCAAAATCTAAATTACGTAACATCCTTTTTGAATTATTTTGTTGGAGTATTAATGATTAGTTCATAAATTAATATACATGGTTAAGAAGGTATTTTATAGACTGTAATAGTTATTTTTGAATAAGATAGTAATTAAATTATTCTATTTAATATTTATTTTAAGTAAAATAAATTGTAAGCTAAAATATATTTTCACATAGTATTTAAATTAATAATCATCTAAAATTAAATATGATTTACAACTACTTCTTTAGAAATTGAAGTTTATAAGATTAGAGATGATGAATATTCTAGTAATTTACTCAAAACATTTTCTTTAGGAATCAAAGTTTCTCACTTACATCTTTATATATATGTAGATCGGCCACCCATCAGAGCTACAAATTGTAACACTACTTTAATCTTTAAGGTCTTATTCATACATTGCATATAGCAAGGGATGCAGATGGAAGGAAGAGATAGTACATGTCATTCTCAATGTTCACCCCAAGTTCTTCACCGTCACAAAACCCAATTAAGAACACTTTAAAATAATTTTCTAGAGCAAGGTTTTCTTATATAAGAACTTCTATAATATAGAAACAAAGATAGATATCACTATGGAACTGATAATCACAAATTGGTCACAAATGAATGCAATAGGATATGATGTATGGCACACCAATCACATCATTAAGAATGAAACTAGCTCAGATGAAGAAGGCAAGAATCAAGAGGAACATCCAATGGATAATAGTACAGATGGGACAATGGACATTAACAAGTGGGATCTATTTTCAAAGATGGGACCAACAAGTACTTTGACACTACATAATCTTGACATGCTTGGAAAGCATGAGTTTGATACAAGCCACAAATGGGACTATAGTACAATCCCACTACATATACATGAAATCGCTCCACATTTAATAAATGATAAGAAAATGTATAGTTATAATGAAACTATCCCAGCAAGCTCCACACATGATGGTTATACATTATCACTAGAACAAAAGTTCACATTCAAAATAATTGAACATCATAGTAGGTGTTGCTCTCCTTAACTAGTACACATAATCATTCAGGGAATAAGAGGTACAAAGAAATCTTATTTAATTTCTTGCACCCAAAAAGTACTAAACAATGGGACACCCCAGAAAAAAGAAAAGTTACTAATACTGGCCACCATAGGGGTTCTTGCATTCAACATACACACATCAGCAATATATTTAAAGCTCTAAATCCCTAAATTAAGAAATGAAGCCATTACAAAGCCAAATGTTAACCACATTTCAAGAAGAATTAAAACACATCAAATATATCCTTATAGATGAAATGAGCTTCATAAGACCACAAATGCTCCTCAAAATTGAGAGTCAACTATGTGAGGCCTTTGCCCATCGATGTCATGCATATTTTGGTGGAGTATCAATAATACTAAATAGCGATTTGGCACAACTACCACATGCTATGGATAAACTAATCTATACGCTACACTCTAATGCTAAGCTACCGTTGGACCAATTCACAACAGTTTTTACTTTACAAATGATGTTCGAATAAGAAGGTGAGAGCAGCACACATGCAAAATTCTACCGGCTATTGCATAATATACAAGATGCGAACCCAAGAAAAGATGATTGGAAGCTTCTAATGACTCGTATAGACATACACCTTACAATGACAGAGAAAAAAGATTTGACAAGGCTACACACCTATGTGCTACTAATGATTTAGTAAAGCTTCACAACAGAAAGATGTTGAAGTTATTAAATCGTCTGGTTGGAATAAGTAGAGCAGTTAATTATGCAAGCAGAAATAATAATATATTGGATAATAAATAACTAGAAAAAATGTACTCCTTCATATAGGACAATGCATTATGTTTAAAATGAATATATGGATAGAGGAAGGACTTGTTAATGGAACCGTTGGTGAGGTTGTTGACAATGTTTACGGGCCATGGAACCAACAAGACCCAAAGAATTGTGCGTGTAACATTAGGCAGCCGAAGAGAACTCTCACTCACCATGTCATGGGTGAGGACTATACATAATTTGCAAGGGCTCACACTACAAAAGGTAACAATTGACATCGGTAAAAGAGAGAGGCAAGGAATGATATTTACAGCTATGTCCAGACTAAAAACTCTAAATAGCCTCCATATTCAACTTGATTTTACCTTCAACAGGTACACCAAAATGAAAAAAAATCCATACACAATTATATGGAAAATGAAGGAATCTCACTTGAGTCAACTAGCACTAAAAACTAAATGTAAGTATTTTACACATATAGAATAATAAAGATGACATTACTGCACCAATGTTTCAATGTTTCAGTATAAAACAAAAAAATATATATTATGAAAAAAAACTCTACAAAAGCAATACTGCAACATCGTGTAATATATATCACACTATCTGCGCAATCCTTGCACCCTTTAAAGGTGTAAGAGCTAATTGTAGTAGAGGAGACAACACCGTATAATAATATGTCATGAAAATTTGAAGAAGATGATTTGTGACCTATTTATAATTAGTCCATTAACTATTATATTCTATGTTTCTCATGTTTATTAGTTGTTCTCACCAGCAATTAGATATAGTGAACTCTATTTTTAAATTTTATTTCCTCACGAACTAAGATAGAGTCAATCTAGTTAGGTACCAACCTTCAGTTTCCCTTAGATTACGCAAATTTTACTTTGGAAATATAAAAAAATAATAAACTAGCAAACACACCTTAGTGTGCAATGGGAACGCCGTAGAGTTATGGAAAGGTCATTTAAGTATTTGTCCCTTTGTTTGTCATTCCTTCTCATCCTCTCTAGATCTCCTTATAATAAATTGATAAATTTTCCTCTCTATCCCTCCCTCTCTATGTCTGCCTCTATATCTACCTAGATCTCTTTATATCTTTACCTCTTGATTTATCTCTCTTTTTATGTCTATTTTTCCCCATTCTCTCACTTTATATTCATCTATATCTCTATCGAAACATGTCTCTCCATCACCCCCTTCTTATAACTTTTAATATCTCCCTCTATATGTATCATTCTATGCATTATAATTGTAAAGTAAAATAAAATATTTTTAAAAATAAATAAATTTGAATAGTTTTTATAAGTTGAAATAAAATACATTTATTCATAATATCTATTTTTTATCAATTGAAATTAAATTAAATAATAAATACTACTAAAATAAACATAATCCACTTTATCCTTGCATGTGTTGATTGATGAATGAATGGGTATGCTCTACATACAAAAGTTATTATGGAATCACCATGTAATTTAAATCTAGAACCAACAATTTGTTTATGTTTAGATCATCGGTCCATTTGTTTGGAAAATAACTATATTATATTTTTAGATCATAAAGAAAATTCATATGAAAACATTTATATTCATAGACACATGAAATTCAATGTTGTTTATAAATATACAGTTCATCAATTTTTGAAATAATAATAATAATAATAATTTTTATTATTCTTATTATTATATTAAATTTCTACAAACTATAATAAGTGTTACAATTATATTAGCTTTCTTATAATGTTTAAATCATATATAAAAATATCCTCCCTCTCTATACATTGATCTATCTCTGCCTCTCCCCAATCCTTTTCTCTCCCCCCTCTCCCTCTCCCTCTCCCTCTCCTACCTCACTTCCTTCTATCTCCCTCCTTTATGTATCTCCCTTACTTTTCCCTCTTGCCATCTCCCCTCGTCTCTCTCCCTCACTACATCCCTATCCCACATCTATCTCTCTATTTCTACCTCTTTGTGATTTTTTTGTTGACTGTTTCCGGGTGTCCGTCCTTTTCAATCCTCATCATCTGTCACAACGCAATTTGCTAGATTTCCCATTACTGCTTTTATCTCTGATCTAGCTATTGTCATGTTATAACCATAATGAATTATAGAACTGTTCCTAATGAAACCCTCATGCTCGCTCGATTTGGTTTCTCCTATTCCTTAACTGGCCATTTGAATTTGAATTACTAGCTTTGTTCTACGTTGAACAACAGAACGAGCTACAAGTAAGTTTGCTACACAATAAAGGCATCGCCAAATACGTTTATTCTGTAAGGTTGTATTTCACACTAAAAGTCGTAACCAGAGCATTGTTACAGGATTCTGTAAGGAATTATTTTACGCATCTCTTAGGCGGCTAGACTATGATCTCATTCCTTATACAAGGGTGGTGTGGTTCCCATCCGCTA
The DNA here is from genome assembly GCA_018584345.1 of Thuja plicata. NCBI lineage: Eukaryota > Viridiplantae > Streptophyta > Pinopsida > Cupressales > Cupressaceae > Thuja > Thuja plicata. The sequence continues at coordinate 3,697,614 of MU227013.1, forward strand.
CAGGTAGTTGGAGTGTAGTACCTATTGAGAAAACCTACTGAAGATTCAATTCGAGAAGTGATGGTTTGCTTGGGAAAGTACTGTTGGGACAAGTTAGGTCCGGAGGATCACAAGATCCTACCAAGGAGAGACTTTCTAAAACAGATAGACAAAATTACGGGGGATACTATATGTACAATAATTGCACATTATATACCAGGGGAACGGTTTCTTTTAGGAGACAAATCAGGTACACTGCACATTATGGCACATTATCTCCTCCATTACACTGCTAAACTTCGCCGGTAAATGTCTTTCTTTACGGATGAGAGACTTGAAGTTTGAAGAACATCAAGCGGCAAGCCGAAGGTGTTTTATTATGTCTACCACCATACTTTGCAATCTCCTTGCTTACGAAGCTCTTGAGGTGAAGAGTACTCTATACCAGGAATGGTAGGATGCAGCAGGTGATGATCAGCAACGTTTCTACGATATGCTCAAAAATGCACACTCTGCTCGCTGCCCCATTGTCGACAAGACTTTGTACTGTGCACTGCGGTCAGAGAGCAGTATTTTGGTGAGTAAGGCATTGCAGTGGGGCGGTCAGCCACAAGAGGACTTCGACAGATTTATACAGTTTATAAGACAGCATGATGAAAATGAAAATGTGAGAAATGTTTTCGGCAAGTTTCATTTAAATGAACAGCTCGCTAATAACCAAGTTTGCGAAGCAGGGACTCTCCTCCATTTTGCGTGTCGTGATGCTGCCGTAAATAGCCTTGAAATGGTTCTTCGATCTGGAGGAAAAGTCGAGGAAGGCCTCCTACCCCTCCACTATACAGTGCAGTCTTGTCCAAAAGAGATTGTGAGCCGTCTTTTCGACCACTGTGACTCGAAGACGAGTTCGCCAATACCGCAGATAACAGGGGAACGACTGTTCTTTTGGACAAATGTGATTCAAAAGAAGGGTTCGTCAATGCTGCAAACCCGCCAAACGTGGCGGCTAATGACACTGTATTCTTGATTATCACGAGAGGAGGAAGATAATGACACGCATCCAGTCGCCATCTTTGGCTGGGGTAATCTCCAAAATGTTCCACTCTCTCACGACTCTGCCCGTATTTTCGTATAGCCGACAATGGTAAATATCACTGGCAAACCCTTCCATCAAACAGTGCATTATGTTGACCAGACACGACATATCTGTTTTTGGAACCGGGTAAAAATTGTATTTTCCTTCCACAACGTAATCGACCCCTCCCGCCAAATGAAATGTAATGTTGGGAAGAGTATATCCTGGACACACCCGATAGCAGACACTAAATCCGGTAAGAGGACTGTCAGCTACAATGAATCCCGGTGCATCATGCAAAACATGGACAACTGCATCGAAAGCCGTGGGTGACAAATATGTCAGCGTGGTGCCCGAGTTGATGATGAACCCTCCGCTTCCGTCCTTCCTCATATCGAACGTTCCTTCTGCAATGTCCGCCAGGGTTTTCCCCACGCTCATTCCTTTCACAGAGATGTAATAGAAAGTGTTCTGACGCTAAAGACAACCAATGCATTTTCTGCGGCATCATCACGTCAGAAAACAGGATTTATATTGATTTTATTCATTGACGTGTAAAGTGGAAGGTGAGTAAAGGAACTCACGTTCAGATTCTCCCCTGAATGGATGGCCAAGATGCCCTGAATGGCAGTCATTGGGCTCTCACCATTTCTAGCCATTGATCCTAGAAAATAAATTGGGCCTTTGTCGTATGGAAACGCCTACGGGGTAAATATAGACATGATAAATATTTTTATATCACTATACGAATAATAGATTTGGTACCACACTAATAGTCATTACAAGAAGAATTAGTCTTCTCTCTCCATCAATACCTAACAGATGGCGAATCCATCACCTAGTGTGCTACGATTAGTGTGCTAGGATCATTGTGAGTATATTCCAAGTGTAAGTGCAATTAGAGTTTGGCCTGTGTTTTAGTGTCTCTTTATATTTTCCAAACCTATCTATTGTACACCAAGAAAATTTGTCACATGGGAGTATAGTAGACCAGTTAGCATTACAATTTCGTATATAAGCTTGTCCAGCAATTTCAATAATTGGTTGTTCGGTTACTTCTTTGGCAGTTTGATTACTCAGTTCTATCTTACTGATTTTCCCATGTTTATGTGCAGGAAATCTAATGAGAATAGGGCACGATTCGTATTTGTTTCTAATATAGTCTCTTACATGTCGTATCATAGCAATTACATCAATGTAAATGTGACAAGGTGATGTAATCGTTTGGCGAAGATGTCAGAAAGACTCTTGACATGGTGTGAAAGGTCTACAAAATTCGATCGTATCACTATCCCTGCAATGTTTGAACACTGGACAATCTAAGTAGAGGTGAAAGATCCACAATTATATGGTATTAAATCAATGTGAAAAGGATGTGTTGGGTGTCGATTTGGTACTTTACTGGAGCGTGCAATTTCTGAAGCTCTTGTGCAGACCAACGTGGTAGCCACACCATTATTTTACGAAATCTAATATACAAGTGTTTTGGCCGCAACATTTTCTCATTGGATGATATTCCAACATCGTCCATGAAAGCAGCGTAGCGAGTATATAATTGTCTGATCATTTTGGTGTAGATCCTTGGATAAGCGGAGGTGATCTTTACAACAATCTGCAGGCAAAATGAACTTAGTGGCTAATTAATGGATAAGGAAATCCTAGACAGAATTTAAGGCAACTAGATACCTTCCTCCCAAGCTTACGAAAGAAACAAAGGTGTAAATAAGAGAAAGTGCCACCATATTGAGAAGTTGGTAGTTCGCGTTGTCATCAAGAAGAAGATTATTAATATAAACCATACTTTATTGGTGAGATCTCTCAATTATATGATCTTCTATTTTTCATATATATCTATTATTGTTTTAATAGGACAAAGCTCCATATTGATAACATTTCTGGCATTCAATTAATAATAAAGCTTCATCCTTGAAAAAATTGGACGAGAACTCATTTTAATGTCGTTCAGGTTGTTTATGAAAATCTTGCGGGACTCATTTTAATGTCACTGAGGTTGTTTATAAAAATCTTGCAAGATAAATCTGTTCAAAAGTGTTCTAAGAATGTTTTGAGTTGAGCTCTAAGAGGCTATATTACATTATCTAGTGTTAACGTTGAAGGCTAAGGATTAAAACTGTGAATTTTGGAGGTTGGCGACCTGATAGGATGGAGGAATTTGTACTATCTCAAAATTCCTTATTGCCTTTAGATTGTACTTTATATCAGAAGAATTTTTGGATTTTATTACACACTTTCTGGTTTTCTTTCTTTGTTGATGCTTACACATTTAAAGAGTACTTTTACTGTGAAGATTATTATTTAGATACATGTTTGGGGTTTAATGAAGAGATTGAATATGGATGGTTGTGTAGAGAGTTTACGAGACTATAATCAAGAGCTATCACCCTTCCAAGGGTTAAGAAACAATTTTGAGGATTTTTGTCTAGAATAATTTGAAGTATGTGATTTGTGAGTTTGTGACTTGGAGCTCAAGGATTCAGCCGAATGCTACACAAATACAAGGGCCATGAGGCAAATTGGGGGATTCCACTTGATATAGGATTTGGTTCTTCAAGGAAATATTTTTTAAGAAATACATATTCATTTATGACAACAATAATTTATGTTATGTAAGCCTTAAGTGCGGGTGCTTTAGAAAGGTGTGTCTTTTTGAGGTTTTTAGTAAAAAGGAAGTATTATTGGTGTTGCTATTTGTCATATTACCCATTTTTGTAGTTTCAATGTTGGAGTCAATAGTTGTTTTTGATTTAAAAAGCAGCCAAAACTGGGGGGTTGACCCGAACAGACACAGCCAGCACGAGGAGTGCTGACAACCAGCAAAAAACACACACAACAAATCCTTAGCCTATGCCAATTTTAAAAACCAAAAAACATGAAAGAAAATCAATAGGCCCCAACTCCAACATGGAGTTGGTAACCAGCCTGGAAGTCCTAACAGGCCCCAACCTCACCACGAGGTTGGTAACCAGCCTATGGTAATAAGTAGCAGTAAAGTTAGCCTTAACAGTAACAAACGGTAAACCAGCACTACAAAAACTTAAGTTTAACCATAGCTCGAACAAGCCCACATCACCCAAATGAAAAGTCTAGGCAAAAAAATTAAACATAGGAAAAGGAAATTACTTGGGGTTACCTTCCCCGCCATTCAACAAGATCTTAAGCCAGTCGTTTATGAGGAACTAGTACAGTTCTTCATCCTTTCACTCTCCTCCCGAAGAATTCACTTTCTCCATATGAAGGAGTTGAAGCGTAGTTGCTGCTGCATGCATGACCTTCACAGCAAAGTCCACGATCCTATTAAAGCTTTCACTGAGACTTTTGATTTCCTCCCTAATTTCCCTTAACTCCTCCTTAGGGTCAGAAAGCTAGAGGCACTCCTGAGGTCCTTTAGCTTTATGGGGAGTGTCACTCGCAGCATCAGGCATTTTCTCATCTTTCTTCTTGGAGTCCTCTGGGGATCCCTTAGGATCTTTGTTATCATTGATAGCCTTGGTGTTATCCTTTTCCTCCTGGGGGCTAAGGGGCTAGGTAGTTAAGAGCGGCGAGTCTGCTTTCTTCTCCTCAAAGAGCTTTTTCTTCGAAAGGTCAAAGGAGGCAAGACAGAAACTAGAAGAGACTTGAGAGTCATGACTTTTCTCACTCCCTTCCTGAATAGGGCTTTTCTTCTTTTTTTCCCTTTCTTTGTCCTCAACCTTAAATTTCTTCCCCATTTTAGCTTTCCCCCTGGTGTCCATCTTAATTTCTTCTTCCTCCTCGGACTCTTCTTCCTCTTCATCCTCATCAAGGCTTCTCTTTCTCATAGCTTTTTGCTTGTATCGGGTTTTGGTGGTGATTCTATTAGATCTCCACCTACTATCATTTTCTTCCTCCTCTCGTTCAGAATAAATGGTGATTTAGTCACCGTCAGCGTAACCTATTTTATCCTTCTTGGAAGCAGGGGTTTTGGAAGAAGTCGTGGGGTTAGAAAGAGTAACCTGCAGCTCATTAGGATTCTCAGGAGACACCACAAAGTTATGAAGAGTAACAATCCTAGGCAGATAGAGGGCAAGATGGAAATTGTAGAGGCATAGCATTAAACCTTGATGGAGAATACAATAATTCTACCTGGATTTCATTTTTTCTCTGACATCCATAACAGGCGCTTCCATCGAATGGAGCAGAAAAAAAGGAAAAGAGATGAAATCGCTGTACCTAAAGTGGTTTAGGAGCGGGAAATGGTAGTTGTAACAAGTGCGAAAGTGGCCTTCCAGAGTGATAGACTTCATCAAATGAGGCACATTTAATTCACAGGTCGGGCAGCGCCATTCTATTGAAACCTCCCCGTATGCGTTCGGGAACCTCCATTTTTTTGAAGAATATTTTCATATGGGTGTCATCATGGCTTTGGTGATCTTCTTCCATTTTCTCCCCTCTATAGAGAGACCCGTGGCCTGCGCAATAACCTCCTCATTAATCTCAAAAGTAATGCCATTTATTGTGACTTTACGCTCATCGCAAGTTTTTACCAGGTGCAGAGAGACCAGTTCATCATTGCTGCCCATAGCCTTCATGAATGGGTAGAAACCACCCTCCTTCAGGTAGTTGACAACACACAAATTTTTGATGAATTCATCCTCGATCCTAGCGGGTTCCACCCGCACCATGTCCCCGCCCATCTCCGAGCTGTAATCAAAGAAGTCTTCCTCCTTGGACTCAACTGACATCCCACCTTTCACTCCTCTATTCAGCACAAACCTCACCAGAAAAAGCAAGCAACCCATCAAATGTAGAAGGTTTTGCTCCAGACAAAAAACTAGGTGGTTTTATTGTCTGACTTGCAAAGTTGGCTCGTACAGATCACGTGGTTGGCCGAGATGAAAGAGTAATCATTGCAAGCCAAGAAATGATAATGCCATAAATGCTTAATGCAACCATTAATCACAACAGTCTTTTCAATCTCCCCCTTGTGTGTGCCACGTTCCACCTCTTCTTTAAATTTGAAAAAGCTCATACTTTTTCTAAAAATGGCTTTGATAGCCTATCTTTTCAACTGGCAATAATTAGTTGAACTGAATCCTGTATCTCTTTTAAAATTTGAATTGATGCGGCACCTCGTGAACTTGCCCGCTGCCTTTCTCAACCAATCAAAATCAACCTCGTAATTCATCATTAAAATTACTTTCTTTTTCCACAAGCGAAATAACATGCTTGGGTAGAGAATTTAAATTTCTCCAGCATGTTGAGCCATTCTCAGCAAGACCCATGGTCGGCGACATGTCAGCCATGACATTACCTTCTTAGTAAATGTGCTGAAGCTTGAAATCATCAAACCTGGGGAGCAGTGAACAAATGTCCTGCAACACATTTGCTAGCATCCAGCCAGTAGTAGAGTTGCCTTTAACCTGCTCAATCACAATTTTAGAATCACCTTCTATGATTAATCTTTTAATCCCAATATCAGTCGCCACCTTTAAGATCCAAAGGAGAGCAGACATCTCAGCCATATTATTAGACCCCTTCCCCAGGTGGATATCATAGGCCATGATCATGTGATCCTTTTGATCTCTAAGAATACCTCCACCCACAGTAGTACCATTGGAGGCAGCGCCATCAAAGTTCAGCTTGGTTATATTTTCCTCCGGGGGTGACCATTTAGTATTTATTTGAGCCAGAGTCTTGGAGTAGTCTGTCACGTAGAAAGAGGTGGGAAGAATCCATTCCTTAGCTATCATACACTCCATTCCCTTGGGGGGACAGGGGGGGGAATTTTCCAGTGGCAGGTGTCTAGGTTTTCCTTCAATAGGTTCACAGCCAGCTACACTGTTCATTCAACATTGTTGTCCTCCCCTCTGAAAATATGATTGTTTCGCTCCTTCCACAAACTCCAACAGACATGTGGGGGTAATAGACACCAAAGGATGTTGATGAGAGGGTTCTTAGCTATGTGACCCAAGTTAGTGATAAATTGGTCTAAGTGCTCCAAAAAGACCCACTCAAGCTAAAGTTTACTCATGATTTTTGCCGACACCTGAGAAGCATAAGCAAAATGTATAAGAATATGATTTATTGTCTTATCCTACAATTTACAAAGAACACACCTATTAACCAGTTGGACTCCCCATTTTTGGAGGTTGTCCAACGTAAGGATTTTTCCATGAAGAGAAGTCCACCAGAAAAAGTTGATTTTGGGGATGAGTTGAGGAATCCACACCTTTCCCCAACTCATCTCATCAGCCAAAACATTAATGTTAGCTAGGTAAGAAGATTTGACTATTACCTCCCCAAATTTGTTGTCACACCACACAGTCTTATCATTAATTTGAGAGATAGGGATCCTGATTTCAAAAATCAATTCTTGTAGCTCTAGAATATAGGGCGGGATATGCTCCTTGTCATGGTAAGCATTAGCAAGGACTTTCCATTTCTTATCTTGTGAAATTTAGTCACTAAATTTGTCACCAAAATGAGAAATCAAATGATCCTTGATGAGTCCAAGTTTGTTCCTCCTGAGAGGTTTATCCTCCACCCACCAGTCCTCCCAAAATCATATCTACGTACCATCACCCAACACCCATTTTAAGTGTCTGAGGAGGTTACCTTTACTTTTCACCATGAAGTTCCAGAATTTAGAGCCTATGGGGTAGTTTTGACCAAGGGGGAATTGGTCATTTAAGAAGTATTTTCCCTTCAAAATTTTACACCAACCGGAGTTTCCCCTAAAAAGTTGCCAACCAAGTTTAGTAATCAGTGCCTTATTAAGATCTTTGATCTTTCTCACTCCCAACCCTCCAACATTCTTAGGTTGGCAGACCGTATCCTAGCTAACTAGGTTCATTCTAGCCTTTTCCTCCATTCCAAACCATAGAAATTTCCTTTGAATTTTTTCAAGTTTGTCCGCTATTCTATCATTGATTTTAAAAACTGAGAGAAAATAAATAGGTATTCCTTGAAGGGCCACCAATAGAAGTTGGAGTTTCCCCGCATTACTGAGGACCTTTCCTTTCCACCCGACCAATTTTTTCTGCATTTTTTCAAGGATGGAGTTCTAGAAAGGGTCAGAGACTTCCTTCACAGTGAGAGGGAGCCCAAGATAGGTGTCAAGAAGCATACCTCCCTTACAGCCAATACATTCAACAATTTTCATCTGGGTTCTCTGTTCATAATTAAAGAAGTAAATTTTTCTTTTGCTATAATTAATCACCTGGCCCGAAGCCTCCGCATAATCATTTAGCAGAGCTTTCTATTCTCTCACTTCTCTAATACAAGCTTTCCTGAATAGAAATGTGTCATCCAAAAATTATTGAATGACTTCTGGAGGAAGAGTGGATGTCGGTTTGAACCCAGCAATATATCCAGTAGCCTCTAGTCTCAATAAATTATGAGCCAACACCTTAGCCACAAGGAGGAACAAATAAGGGGATAGAGGGTCACCTTGGCGCAAGCCCCTCTCTGGACTAAAGGACCCCCAGGGTGAGCCATTAACCAGAATAGAAAATTCAACCATTTCCACCGCCTCCTTAATGATTCTTATGAAGTTAGCATGAAAGCCAAGCTTCTTTAGCACCCCATACAAGAAGTTCCATATCACCTTAGCACACACCTTTAAAATGTCCAGTTTCAGCGCCATGCCAGTATTTTTACCTATGTCCATCGAATGAATGATTTCATGGGTAGGGATAACCATGTCTAGGATTTGTCTTCCCAGAACAAACCCCTTCTGGTTGGGATTAATGATTTTATCCATGAGAGGTTTAATCCTATTGGTGATAATTTTAGATAGGATTTTATAAACAGTATTATAGAGGCTTATGGGCCAAAAATCACTTTGTTCCTTGGGGTCTTGAACTTTAGGGACTAGAACAATGTATGTTTTATTAATTCTTTTGAGAATTTTGCCGGTTCTAACAAAATCACGAGCAACATGAACAAGTTCATATTTTATGACCTCCCAGAAGTGCTGGAAGAAAGCCGGGGCAAAGCCATCCAAACTGGGAGATTTGAAAGCACCCATGGAGAAAATAATAATTTTGAATTCCTCTTCAGAAACTTGGGATAGCATAATATCATTCTCTTCTCTAGTAATAGCAGTCGGGATAGTATCAAGGAGATGAGAGCTATCAGAATCCACCCCCCTCCGAATCAGACTTCTGAAAGTGTCATGAAATAAAACCATAACATGATTACCCATGTCTTCTTCCTCAAACATCACCACCCCATTGGTAACCAAGGATTTAATTGTATTCCTTCTTTTGTGAATTGAAGCAAATTTGTGGAAAAAAGCCAAGTTGCGGTCACCTTCCTTGAGCCATTGGATATGAGATCATTACTTCTAGAAGATTTCCCCCCTCTTGAGATTATCTTTCCATTTTTTTCCTCCACCCTTCCTCCTCACTATGAGCTTCCCAAGAGGAATTTCCCATGGCCATATCATTTTAGAAGAGCTTAATTTTCTCCTCTATCTCTTTCTTACATTGAAATATGTCCCCGAACTTAGTTTTGCTCCACCCGTGGGCCTCCCTTTTGATAATTTTTAACTTCTCAGCAATTCTAAACATAGATGTTCCCCTAATAGGCGTATTCCACCACCTTTTCATACAATCTTCAAATTACTAGTGATAATTCCACATGATCTCATAGCGGAAGGGACAGGGTCCAGCACGGGCTTTTTCCTCCCAATCAAGGATCAAAGGAGAGTGATCAGAAATAGTCCTAGGGAGGTGGGAAAGGCAAATCAAAGGGGCAATATCCCACCCACCAGAGATCATCCACCTATCCAGCCTAACCTAGATAAGGTTCCTACCTTTTCTATTGTTAGTCCAAGTAAAACCCATTCCCTGCAACTCAATATGAACCAAATCACTTATCCTCATGAAATCAGCCATCCCCTGCATACTATCATAATAGTCTCGGGAACCCCCCAATTTCTCAGAAGGGTAAAGGGGAGAATTAAAATTTCCACCACACATTATAGGGTGATCATGGTCAGCATCAATGAGGTTAGAGATTTCCCCCCAGACTCTACCCCATTCACTTCTAGAATTTGGGGCATAAATGTTGAACATATACCAGGAAGAATTATTCCAAGTAAAAAACTCAACAAGAAAGTTATCAAAAGAAGCCACAATGTTCCTAGATAACTTACTAGGGTTCCAGAGAGTAGAAACACCACTGGAAGCCCCATCAACTTCACTATACAGAAAGGTTTCACCTAACCAAATTTTATCTACCAGGGGTGCAAAGTTATGGTACTTCATTTTAACCTCTTGGATGAGAACCGCATCAACTCTGAGTTCCATTATATACTTCTTCAAAGTGAACTATTTTTGCGGGTTGTTCATGCCCCTTATTTTCTAGGATAGGAACTTCATCTTTTACCTTTTTGAGATTCTTCCAAGGTTAGTTTCCTTCCACTGGCAATGTCCCTTGCTGCTTCCTTAGCTTTGGCCGCCCTAGCTGTCGGGCATCCAACTTTATTTTCACTTCCCACATCTGCCTTCTTTTTTGACTCTAGTCCTTCGTCCATCTTCTTTCTCTTTGTTTTCCTTTTAGGTTTTTACTAGTCAAAATGAGTAGTTGAGGGTGACATGGAGGTTTATCTCATCATCCCTTACTCATTTTCTAGTCCACTATGCCTGGTGGAAGAAGTTTCTCCCCAAAATTTTCCCGTCAGTACACTCCCAAACTCTTGAGTCTTGTTCTCCTTACTAGATTCAATCTCATTTCCTAAACTATTAGGACTATTTACGAGAGAGTTGGAGACATCCATTAAGACTATGACCATCTCTCCATCTTCAAGGGCCATTCCCATCTCAGCTTTAGTGTTCACCATGAAAATATCTCCTTCTTTTAAGGCCTCAACCTTCTCAGCCTCTATGTTCCTTTATGATCCTTCCTTCAATAGCCCTTCTTCTAAGGCCTCAACCTTCTTGGCCTCGGTGTTCCTTTCTGATCCTTCCTTCACCAACCCACCTACATGGGGGGGTAACCCACAAGGGGAAGGTTGTTCTACCATGGAATCCACCGAAGACATAGCCTGGAAGGTCTCACTAACTTTCTCAATCTGAATCTTAGGAGGGGAGCACGCGTTAGGTTGTTCCTTCTTCCTAGTGGAACACTTACAGTTTGTCACCACATGCCATTTCTCCCACATTTCTAGCAGTGTAGAGTGCATTTTCATAAATAATGGCCTAGTTCCAGTTCCCCCATTTCGACTTTAGCAGTAGAAAGTTGGGAAGGGGCTTGTTCATAGCGACATTAACGCAAAATCTAGCAAACACCAGGTGTGACTTAGTTAGAGTAACCATGTCAATTGTCATATAACTTCCGAAGGAGTTCCCAACCCATCGAAGCACTTTATCATCCCAAAATTCTAGGGGAAGACTAGGAAGACAGACCCACACAGGTGCTACTTGTTGCAATTCAACTTTCGGGTTGAAACCTGGCTTCCATTTACCCATCAAAAGAGCGTGCTTCCCATAGCACTAGCTCCTTGTAGAAACACTATTAAAATCCACCTTAGCATTAAATCTAAACTGGAATAGACCCCCTGGCATAGCAAAAACTGACAAGGACCCTTTCACTTTCCATCTAGCCATACACTAACTGTGCACCATCTCTATGGTGGGCCTAAAGGCTACAAACCTCCCAACAAGGGAAAGGTGTAGGGAAGTAGATATGTCCTCCACAACTCCATCTGGGACAGAGATATCATGACCAAATTCTCCAGCCAAGAATTTTGGCATATCAGGGGTGTCAAGAGACCCTGATCACAACACTGCCTTCTTCCATCCCCCCAACGCACAATCTGTGTCCACTCCCACAAGCTTTGAAGAGGACACATCAACGCCCGCCCAGGATTTTGGACAAGGCAAGTCAACCAGCGCAGAGGAAAAAGGGCCAACCCCACCCAAGGAGGAGTGGGGTTTTGAAGTATCTCTCTGAGATAGGACCAGGAACAGGTCCATGTAGTCACTCCCTAGCTCCCCCGGTGGAGTAGAGGCCAAAGCTAGCATTCAAAAGACAAACGGGGGGGAACCAAATTCGGAGGAGTTACAGAGCGGGTTTTTCTTGACTTAAAGTTATTGATAATCTCTTCAATAGTTATCATACAAGGTCAATAGTTGTTACTATTTATTGCTTACATAAGTTTACTTAGGTCAAGTCTCTAATGAGGTATATGTACTTTTTTATTCCTATTTCAACTCTAACTTATCCTTGAGGATATTGCTGAGTTCTATTAGAACTCCACTTCCTCCAAGTTGAGATACTTGTCTCAACCTTGTCCACTCTACCTATATGTTCTTGCATATTTAAGGAAAACCTTTATACCTTTGTACTGACCTCAATTCAATACAATTCTTGTCTTGATTATCTCATTGTTCTGAAGGATGTCTATAGAGTAACTCTTGGGTATAGGATAACATATCCTAACATGGTATCAGTGCATAAAGTCTCACAGATCCTTCTAGTATTGATATTTTTCATCATTTATTTTTAGGTCCTTGGTTTCTCTCTTGGATTTTACCAATGTTTTCAGATTTTATTTATTTCCATCAGTATGTTTGGATTGTTCTTTTATTGTTATCAAAATCTCATCTCATAGTTTCACTTGTCGATAGTTGTTTATGGAGTTTTGTTTGCATATATTGGTTTGTACCTATTTTTGAGTGCTTATAGTGCTATTTTTTTTTATGCTTAGTCTATCGTCATCCTTGCATCATTCACATTTTCCCATGCACCATTGCAAGTGCCAACTACCTTGTCATTATCCTTTTGTGAGAGGAGCCTCTATGGTATCTTTAGCTTCTAGCATCGACTTCTACCTCCCTTCCTTTTCTTTGTGGTTCAACATTTTATTGATTCTCTCTTATGGAGAGGAGTTTTCTCCCATTGGGTTTTCTCCCTTTCTCCGGTTATAAGAGATTGCATTGTAGTAATACATGGCTACCTAACATGGATTTGTTTTTGGGACCCCAAAATATTTTCTACTACATTTTTGTACTCCCTAAGTTGCACTTAAGGGGGGTGTTGGAGTAAATAGTTTTTGTTGTTCACTTCTTACTTAAGTTTACTTATGTCAACTCATTAATGAGGTAGATGGATATGTTTGGTCATATTTGGGTTCCAAATTATCTTTGAGGATATTGTTGAGTTCTATTAAACTCATACTTCCTCTAGGTTGAGACACTTGGTTCAACCTTTTCTAGTGTACCTATATTCTCTTGCATTTTTAAGAAAAGCCTTTCTATCTTTGTACTCACCTCAATTCAATATAATTATTTTTTTGATTATCTCTCTGTTCTAGAGGATTTTTGTACACTAGCTCTTGGTTATAAGATCACCTACTCTAACATTCAATGCTTGGTTCTTCAATTACTATTTTTGTAATTTGGTTTAAAAAATATTACTGAGTTCTCCTTGTTTACATACATAAGATATAACGGGAATAGAGAATGATTCTATATTGGCTTCTAATATTCTCTCTCACAAAGCCTATAGAAAAAGTAATTAACATATAATGTCCTTTCCTAGAAACAATTTCAAAGGATTGGTTCTATTTGACATTAAAAGAAAACACAAATTTTAGTATTGATGTATTATGAAAGAAATCTATTTGCAAAATATCCACCATACATATGAGAGAGAAAATAGTGACAATTTCAATCCCTATTAAAGGGGTTTTGTGAAATAATAACCATATTCTTGAATTTTAGTGTTTGGCCTTGAAATTTCTCAGTACAATATTTATCAATATGGAACTTTCTATTTAATTTTTCCACATCTAGTATGGGTGTATCCTTCCTCATTAATTTTCTTGTTTAATCTACTTAATGATTATTTCTAATCTCTTAATATTGAATCACCATATAAATGAATTTAATGGTTTCTTCTTACCTTTAATCAAAGTTAGGTTTACATTTTTTTATTTTTTTGGTTGATTTCCTTTTCCACTTCACTGATATGTCTTGTACTATATCTAAAATCATCAAGTTAATACCCTCGTTAGGCATAAAATTTTCAGCTTTTTTCATGCTTGGTCCTCATCTATGATAATCCATGATTTACAATAATATAACTATGATATAAAAAAGGTGATGCATTTACTTAAAAAATAAATAATATGATTTGTCTAGGGTTGTAATGAGATGATATGTGTATAGTGCAAGCAATAGTTACAAACAATTGAAATTAGTGCATGAGGAACATGAAATTATTTATCCTTCCTCATTATGTGATTGATACTTCATTCTTACAAGGCACCCTTTCTACAACATCAACTTGTTCTTATCTAGTTGCATGTTCCTAGAAGGATTCATGACAACACATGTATACATATAATTATGAAATCATCCTATGTACATAATTACGCAGACAACATAATTTACTCTTTTTGACATTGTCATACAACCCTTTGAATACCTTTAGCAAACCTAAGTCTATACTTTTGTAAAATTTTGTGACCGTCAGTTTTTTCAAGCATCATAACAAACACAATGTAACTTAGTTCAAGGATTGCATCAGACCAAACATAAATTCAAATACGAAATCAAGCATAAAATCAACCGACAAGTCGAATGTAGAAATTTTAATCAAACCATTGGGTGGCTACAAGAAGTTGAGTCCCACTTTTGGGCAAAAAGCGGAAGTGTTTTCCCCCTTTTCTAAATTTTTTGTTAGTTGATGTCAAAGTTTGAGGCACTAAGAGATTGAACATAAAAACACTTCACTAAAAGAAAATGTAGCACTGAGAGTGCACTTTTCAAATAGGTAATTTATTTCAATACCCACATGGTTGAAATTATTTTTTAGTAGGAAGGTTTAAAAACCACTTTTTCAAAATGCTTGTTTTAGCACCATACAACACACATGTACGACCACCATATTTGGACCTAAATAAATTATTTTTGTGAACCCTTCGGAGGAAAGATACCTAAGACAAAAAATATTAATGATAATATTTTTTTTAAGTAATTTTTAATTGACTGTAAAATATGTTTTGAAACCTTTGGTTTAGAACCACCATAATTTGATAAAAACTTCACATTTTTTTCAAAAACAAATTTTATCTTAAAGTAAATTCAATTTAGATTGATGTCATATAATTTATTTTTAAAAATATATAAAAATTAAAAAGTTATTAAAGTTTTACTGAACCTCACTATTTTAAGGTTAGGTAACACTTTTTGATTAATAAATATTGTAAAAATAGTAAAATTGATCATATCACTATTAAATTTATATTTTTTAGGTCTAGACAGTTAGAGGTCTAATAGGTTTTTAGTTCATCAAAAATTTTGATTAGGAAGGACATTAAAAAATTACAAGGCATAAATCTGGTATTTCAATGCCTTAACCATTATTTTGGAGGTACAGGCATAGTCTTGATCCCACCACGCCTGTCTTAAACAAAAATCTAATGCAAAGGGTGGTATTTTAAATTCAACTTTTAAAAAATGGGCACACGTTTAAAAAACATATATGTTTCTAAAATATAATAAATCGGCATGTAAAAATGATTTTCTAGGAATAATTTAAAAAAATATGGGCACCCATTTTAAAAAAATCCTTCACTCATTTTGAAAACACAGGCACCCATTTTTTGAATTTTTGGATCACGCTTCAGAGCCTAAAATGGGTGCCCTTTTTCTTCAAAAAATGAGTGTCTATTTCTAGTGGCATTTTTCAGGTCCTCAATAATTTTGCTAAATTGCCACCCAAATTCTTTCACTTACCAATCCCTCATCCATGATTGATCCCACATCGTGGACTTCTTTACAACTACATCAATTGTGATTACTTTGTTAGTAATTTCTCTTTGTCTTGTCTTGTCTTGTCTAGATTTGGTCAATCTTTCATTATATCCAAATCACTTTGATCTAGAGGTTTGGATTGTATCAACTATCTCTTTTTTCTTTTCAACGTCATCTCAATAATCATATCACTATATTCACTATGATTTTCAACTCATGTTTGAGCACCATCCAGTCAAATCAAATAAAAAATCATTAAAAATCTAAATAATAATAAAATAAAACTCAAAACTACCTCCACTTTATTAGAGTAACACCCCGTCATCATAAGTATTCATCTTATAATTCATCCATGTCATGACACATCACAAAATAAATGTGAAAGGGAACAAAAATCTATATATTACTATTAAGTTTCGTGAAACTTTGTAGAATCTTGGTCTGAACACTCTAGCTATTTCATAATAGGCTACAACAAGATCTATTTGGACCCCAGGGAGAAACTAATCCTTGAGGAAGTTTCGGTTGGCATCCAAGTTTATCATTCTAAATAGAAACAAATTATAATTTTGGTCATTAGGTAGGCCCTATTTAAGTATACATGGATTCCATATCCATTTTTCTTCAACCAACAACACTTTAGTGCACATTTGTGGAATCCTTATATAAAAACTTATCCTTGATTAAAATAAACTACATTTCTTCTTTGTGAAGAGAAAACTTGAATGTACGAGTTGTAAATAGTACATCTAGTACCCTAGGAGTTTCCCATGCATGTTAAATTTGGTCAAAAATTGAATTAGATCTAGGTATTGTCATTTTGAGCAGGATTCTAAATTCAAAGTTGGCTTCCTTTGAATTTTGAGCCCTATAATCAAGCATTGAAGGAGAAGAAATATTCATTCAAGTATGTAACGTAAGAATTAATTTCTAGAACCTAACATGTGTGAAGGACTTATGTTCTTCTTACCCTAGATTCAATATCTAAGTGGCATGAAAAAAATTTCAAGTGTCTGCATGAGCTAGCTAGCATTTGTGAATGTTTAATATTTTGTCAAGCCTCTGCTCCAAACAACACACTTTTCCTTTATCTAATTTTATTTTATTTTAAAGTTAATTCCTAAATGGGGGTTTAAATGAAGCAAATCCCTTTATCCCAAAGCTATCCTTATTTTTGTGTGTTGGTGATAGGAGGTGCAGTTTCAATTTTAGATTTTGAAAGGTCAAAAAATTTCCTTAAGACCCAGAGCCATTTGTTAGATATTGGCATAGCATGGACACCCCCCAAAAATAGAGATGAGTTCAAGTCATTGCCTATATTGTAGGATGTTGTTGATACATCAAACCAGGCTCAATTTTTTTATGGAGGTTAGTGTTTTAGTTTTCTTCTTAGATCTATTTTTAAAAGTTCCATATTCATCCATTTGTTTCTTATTTATAGATATTTCCTCCATTTCACTCTTTTTATCCCTATTTACCCCATTTCATCTTATTTCAAATTACATAAATGAATTATACTCTTCAGCAAAGGATGGAAACCCATTCAATGCTTGAGATCCCTTGAGCCCATTGTGTATGTTCTCCTTCATAATATAACAATAAAAAAGATGCAATTAGGGTTATATTTTTTCATATCTTGTTTGGTCATCGCAGTGAGAACTCATTCCATACCCTTTATATTACATTTTGGCAAACCCAACTCAAAAGATTTCCTTTCTAATTTAGGTGTCTAGATATAATTTGATTTTTAATCATTAGTATCTATTTCATGATTTTCATTAGCTTGTATGTGTAATCTTTATGATACATGTTACATCTTGTTTTATGTGATCTCTATCTTTCCATTTTAGCTCCAATTTATATTTACTTTATAAATATCTTAAATCACCAATTGGTTCCTAGTTTGCATCGTTTAAACATCTCTTTCTTTCATTTATTTATGCGTGAGTTTCATTACAGGCTCATTCCTACATATAACATACCTATGAAAAAATAATTTGTAAAATTATGTGTTTCTTTAAATGAATTATTCTCGTGTCGTCAAATATAGTCTATAGTAATGTAGATGATAGAACTATGCCCAATATTACCTTACATGTTGGAGATTTGCTTCTACGCAAATAATTGATTGTATGTTTGCCATTGATGACAACATATAATATACAACATGTATCCTATATGCAATTATAAGTACATATGCTTTAGAGCTACGCATATTTATTTCCATGGTGTATACATGTTCTAGTTGCTATGTGCATTCATGCCAAGTTAGATATGTAGTTTCAGTTGAGTTATGATTAGTCAAATATGGCACTTACAGATTCTGGAGTTTATCTGTTAAGAGCTGACGTAAATACAAAGTTTCTTGAGTTGCATCTATCTTCAGGATATGTGTGTTTGTATCCATGTTTAGTTATGAGTTAAAGATAATTATCCAAAGGTGCTAAATGTGTTTCAACAGAATCATGATGTTAGAGTTAATTTTGTGAAGCCGACTTTATGAAGCATCGTGTCTATTTATTTTGAGTTGCACGGTCCTCATTTTTATTGCGTGCTTGGTTGAGCCAACAAGGAAGTCAATGAAGTGTTTCTAGATACTATCATGACCTTATCCTTGGTGAAGATACATATAGCAGTTCAGATATGTTCACTAAGTGTTGAAAATGAAGTGAAAAAGAAATGACAGAGAAGAGCAGAAAGTCAGAAAGAACAAGTTGAAGATCTATGTGAAGAAACAGAAGTTGATTGCAATTCATTGGAACTGATCAAGATAGTAGGTCTATCTAAATATTTCATTTATGATATATAGTGTATATCTATTATATTGAATGTTGTAGCCTTCACGATCTTAGTAGTGAGCTATTGGATAGTGAGTCCTCATCCTTAATAGGGTTATCTGTTAAAGACTCCTAACAGGGTTGTAAGATCTTCTAATAGGGATCATTATAAACTACTGTAGTTATTTGTGGGTGCTAATTCCCACCTGGGTTTTTGCCTATTTGGTTTCCCCGTAATCAAATTGTTGAGTTCTATTGTGTTATCTGAATGTGCATTTAATTTATATCAAATCACATTAAGGAAAGAGAAAAGAATTAATTTGACTGATAAATTATTCACCCCCCCTCTCAATTATCCTTGGGACTATTCCAACAATTGGTATTAGATCCAAGTGCCTTGGAGAGAAATCCTAGCAGCTTAAGGTAGATTAGATGGCATACTTTAGGAAAGAGAGTCCTAAGTTCGATGGAGAAAACTATCTTGACTGGAAGAAAAAAAAATGATAACACATCTTCAGTGCGTTGGATTTGAGATCTATGAGATTGCCCCTCAAGAAGTTGATATTCCCACCTTGAAAGATCTTGTAGCTGATGACTCTACTATGAAACAAAAGGAAGTGTTCACTAATAATGCAATTTCCAAAGAATCCCTAATCTATGCCCTATCTGACAGTGAATTTTCTGAGATCAAGAAGACAGACAAAGCATATACTATTTGGAAATACTTAGAAGACATGTTTGAAGGAGACATGCAAGCAAAGAATGCACAAAGAAAGACATGGAAGAAAAGATACAACAATTTAGAGATGTTACCTAAAGAAAACATTAGAGCTTACAATCAGAGGATGAATGAAGCAGTATCAGGTATAAGAAACAATGGTGGAGAAATATCAGAGGAAGATATAATGAACAAGTTAATGACCACATTGACAACAAAATATAAGAACAAGATCAATATCTTAGATGAGACTATGAAATTTTCAAAAGACTTCAAGAGGGAGACTTTGATTAGAAAAATATCTGCATTTGAGATATCTATATTGAAGACAGAACCTAAAAGTGAGATATCCTTCAAAGCCATAGTCCATAACAAGAAATCTATAAGCAGCTCTAGTAATAATGAAGAAGTGGATACAGAACTAGAAGAAATCATTTCTATGATTGCCAAAAAGGAAAGGAAAGGTAAAGGGAAATATGAAGGACAAATAAAATTCAAATATTTTTCATGCAATAAAGTTGGTCACTTTGCATTTAAGAGCCCTACAAGAGTCAAGAAATTTAGATGAGATTACAAACCTAAGTACACTAAAGAATGTTATCATGCTGAGGATCGTGTAACTGATGATGACTCGGGAGAAGATAAAATTTGATTTGTTTCTATTAAAGACATTGAGAATATTCTTGAAGAAATGGACAAAGAAGATGAAGTAAAAGAGAAGGAGTTAGCATTAGTTTCAAAAGATGACATTAGAACTGACTGGATCATTGACAGCAAATGTTCACACCACATGATAGGAGACAAAGATAGATTTGTACATTTGGACAAGTACAAAGGTGGCATGGTTAGATTTGGAGATAAAACTCCCAAACCTATTATAGGCAGAGGTTCTATCACCCTTGATGGAAAGAACAAGACATATGATGTTCTCTATGTTGATGGTTTGCACCATAACTTAATAAGTATTGGATAGTTTCTTGATAAAGGATATCTGTTGGAATTCAAAAACAACCAGTGCATCATTAATAATGAAGAAGGAGACATGATTGCATTAGGTTCAAAGACCAAAGGTAATGTTTTCAGTCAACTTAGAAGTAAGTTTTTTTGTTGCAAAAGTAGATGAGAGCTGGCTATGGCACAAGAGACTTTGTCATATCAATTTTGACAACATAGTCAAGATAAGTAATGTAAAGGCAATAAGAGACCTTCCTAGTATTTCAAGACTAGTTGACACTATGTGTAGGGAATGTGTGATGAGGAAGCATGTGAGGACCTCATTTAGGAGAAAAGAAGACTCTATGGAAAACAAATTAGATCTGATACATATAGACCTATGTGGACCTACTCAAACAAGATCATACTACGGGGAAAGGTATTTTATTTTTTTTGTTGATGATTTCTCATGGATGATGTGGGTCGCGTTCTTAAAAGAAAAATTTGAAGCTTTTGAGAAGTTTAAAGTATTCAAAACTAAGGTTGAGAATGAATTTGGATTAAAGATAAAATGTATGAGATCTGATAGAGGAGGATAATTCACCTCTGACCAGTTTTATGACTACTCTGAAGAACATGGAATCAAAAGATAGTTAAGTGCACCTAGAACCCCTCAGCAGAATGGGATAGCAGAAAGGAGGAATAGGATAATACTTGACACAACATGCACTATTATGATTGAAGGAAAGGTTTCCCATACCTATTGTGGAGATGCAGTCAGTACAGCAGTTTATACTATCAATAGAATACAATTGAGACTAGGCGCAGACAAGACCCCTTATGAACTTTGGTTTGGTAATGTACCCACTATAAAATACTTTAGAATCTTTGGAAGAAAGTGCTACATCAAGAGAGATGATAGCATTGGTAAGTTTGATGCTAGAAGCAATGAATGTATTTTTCTTGGTTACTCTACTAAAAGAAAAGCCTATAGATGTTTCAATGTAAGACTAAAGAAGATCATTGAAAGTACTCATGTGAAGATTGATGAGAAGTTTATGATTCAAGAAAGATATTATGACTATGATCCCATGATTGAAGATGAGCCCAGACCCATCAATAAGGACACCGTTATTGAAGAAATGTTTGATTGTATTGATGTTTCATGTAACAATCCTGAACCAAGAAGAAGAATCACAGATTATAGATGAATGTATCACTCCTAAGAATTCAAGATACACATCCAAATACCACTCTAAGGAAGATATCTTTGGATATCAAAGTGAAAAAGTCTTGACAAGATCTAGAGAAAAAGGTTCAACCGCCGATGAAGAGGTATGCTTACTTTCATAGATTGAACCCTTAAGTGTTGAAAATGCGTGCAAAAATTCAGATTGGAAAAGTGCCATGCAAGAAGAATTAGATCAAATAATAAAGAATGAAACATGGGAACTGGTCCCTAGACCTCATGAAAAGAATGTGATTGGAACTAAGTGGATATTCAGGAACAAAATGAATGAAGAAGGCACAGTGGTAAGAAACAAAGCAAGATTAGTATGCAAAGGATATGCGCAGAGAGAAGGAATAGACTACACTAATACATTTTCCCTTGAGAGAAAACTTGAAGCTATCAAGTTGTTTTTGGCCTATGCAACATTCAATAACTTTAAGGTATATCAAATGGATGTCAAATCATCATTTCTAAATGGTGACTTAAAGGAAGAAGTCTACATAGAGTAGTCTGAAGGATTCAAACTTTCAGATAAACCAGACATGGTATGTAGATTAAAGAAAACACTCTATGGACTTAAACAGGCTCCAAGAGCATGCTATGAGAGACTTGATGGTTACTTAAAAAATATAGGATTCATAAAAGGAGCTATAGATTGTAATTTATTTATAAGAGAGATAGATGAAGGACTACTTCTTGTTGCTATTTTTATTGATGACATTATCTTTTGAGGTAATCACAAACTTAGTGTAGAATTCACCAAAGAAATGAAAAGTGAATTTGAAATGAGAATGATTGGACCTATCAAATACTTCCTTGGATTGAATGTAAAACAAAAGGACAAAGGAATATTCATGAATTAGTCTAAGTATGTGAAGGAGATATTGAATACCTTCAAGATGGAAGATTGAAAACCAATAAGCACTCCCATGATAACAGGATGCAAGCTTTCTAAAGATGATGATTCCACAACAGTTGAAAAGACCTTATACAAGTCTATGATTGGAAAACTCATATATCTCACTCAATCTAGACCTGAAATTTCTAATGCAGTTGGCATTGTTGGAATATTTGTAGGTGAACCCAAGAAAAATCATCTAATGGCAATAAAAAGAATATTCAGATACCTAAAGGGAACTATAGACTATGCTTTATGGTATCCTATCTTAGAGAACATACAACTTCATGTGTATATAGAGGTAGATTGGGCGGGTTGTCTTGATGACAAAAAGAACACATCAGGAGGAGAAATATTTCTTAGAGACAGGTTGGTCACTTGGACAAGTAAAAAGAAGAATTGTATCTCTCAGTCAATAGCAGAAGCTGAGTATGTTGCAGCAACATTGAATTGTTCAACAATGGTTTGGATCAAACAGCTAAAAAAGGACTTTGGTATTCAGATTGATTATCCTATTGTTATTCACTATGACAACACTAGTAATATCAATATGTCAAAGAACCCTATGATGCATGGAAAGAAAAAACACATTGAGATCAAATACCACTTTCTAAGAGAAAAAGTTGTAGAAAAAGAAGAAAAGTTGGACTATGTACGCACTAAAGAACAAATAGAAGATATTTTTACAAAGCCTCTATCAAAAGATACTTTTGAGTATCTCAGGGAGAAGTTGGGAGTAATTCCCTTTCCTGAGTCTGATTAGAACTTGCAGCAAGAACATCAATCCTTGGTGACTGATGAATGATTGACTACTCTACTTCTAGAGTAGTACTTGTGCTTAATGGTGTTTAACACCCTTTGTCATTGATGTCAAAGGGGGAGTATTAGTAAGGGGGAACATATACTCTGGAGGAGTATACAAAGAAGTAGTAGTGAAGAGGAACCTTTGATGAGGATATTGAGAAGATTGTAAAAAGAAGGAAGACACTTTGAGTTGATGATATCATATGTTGCCATCAATGTCAAATGGGAAGATTGTTGGAGATTTTCTTCTCTACAAATAATTGATTATATGTTTTCCATTGATGACAACATATAATAAACAATAGGTATCCTATATATAATTATAAGTACAGATGCTTTATGTCTATGTGTGTTTATTTCCATGGTGTATACATGTTCTAGTTGCTATGTATATTAACGCTGAGTCAGATATGCATTTTCAGTTGAGTTATGATTAGTCAGATATGGCAGTTACAAATTCTGGAGTTTATCTGTTAAGAGCTGACATAAATACAATATTTATTGAGTTACACCTATTTTTAGGATATGCATGGTTGTATTCATGTTTAGTTACGAGTTAAAGATAATTATCCAAAGGCACTAAATGTGTTTCAACAAAATCATGATGTTAGAGTTAATTTGGGGAAGCCAACTTTGTGAAGTGTCGCGTCTATTCAGTTTGAGTTGCGCGGTCCTAATTTGTATTATGTGCTTGGTTGAGATGACAAGGAAGTTGATGAAGTTTTCCAGATACCTTCATGACCTTATCCTTGGTGAAGATACATATAGAAATTCAGATATGTTCACTAAGTGTTAAAAATGAAGTGAAAAAGAAAAGACAGAGAAGAGAAGAGCAGAAAGTCAGAGAGAACAAGTTGAATATCTATGTGAAGAAGCAAAATTTGATTGCAATTCATTGGAACTGATCAAGACAACAAGTCTACTCAAACAATTCATTTACCATATATAGTGTATATCTATTATACTTAAGGTTGTAGCCTTCACCATCTTAGTAGTGAGCTATTGGACAGTGAGTCCTCAGCCTTAACAAGGTTATTTGTAAAAGACTCCTAACAAGGTCTGACCTTTAACCAGAGCTCTGTAAACTTCTTGAATTGTAAAGATCAACTCCTAACATGGTTGTAAGATCTTCTAATAGGGATCATTATAAACTAGTGCAGTTATTTGTGGGTGCTAATCCCCACCGGGTTTTTTGCCTATTTGGTTTCCCCATAATCAAATTGTTGAGTACTCTATTGTGTTATCTGAATGTGCATTTACTTTATATCAAATAACATTAAGGAAAGAGAAAATAATTAATTTGACTGATAACTGATTCACCCCCCCCTCTTAGTTATCTTTGGGACTATTCCAACATTACCTCCTATTGTTTAGGATCCCTCTTCTCATTATTCTAATGAAGATATTGAATATTTAAGATTATCTCCTACCCAAGTTAAAAATTTTCCCATGATTTTGAAAAGCTTGGGCAATGATTAGGTCAAGAGAATTATAATAGTGAGGAAATCCCCCTAGTAGAAGCAATGAGGAGGTCAATTCAAAATGCCTAACATAGTATTAATTTAATGTGAGGCATATTACATCTTGCTGATGACAATCTCAAGACTATCAAACATTTGTGCTAAACATCTTGGTCTTTCTAATCCTAATAATAATATTTAGAGTTATATTCATATTCCAAAATCATTACCTCGAGTTCCTACATATACTCAATCTATCATGGATGCAACTATTCAAAATTTTAATGCTACTCATATTGGTCTTAGAAGTATTCATAATCCTTTCATTTCTCCCCTATGATTTTTCCATGTATTTCCTAGAAATGATGTAAAATTGGGTAATCTCACAATAGTGTGTCCCACTTTTAGGGATGAAGGAAATCTATCTTTCTAATTATATTTCAATTTTACTGCCTTCACTCGAAGACCCCTATTGCACGAAGGGGTTAATAGACATTGCATAAACTAACTTACGTGGGGGTGTTTGCATGAAGAATACCCTTAGCGCAAAGTACCCCATGTAAGGTAGTTCGCACGAACACCCCCTCCAAGAGAAGCCATTTTTTAATGGATTATATATATATATATATATATGTCTATATATATATATATATATATGTATATATATATATATGTATATATATGTTGGAAACAATTGTTTAATTGTGTGTTGTCCTTGATGTTACACAAATGTCATATCAGTCATTAGACAGAGTCTACCGAGTTCAGACGGTAAGAGAAGCAATTTACAGAGTCTACCGAACACTCCAGAATACTATATAGAGAAATTAGTTACTACCGGGCTCTCTCGGTCAACAAAGAAATTCACTCTTTACCGAGTTCAGTCGGTCATCAAAGAATATGTGATGGAAAGTCAGTCTTTACCGAGTTCGCAGTACTTACCGAGTTCAGTCGGTTACCAAAGGATTTAGCAGAATCTGCAGTATTCACCGAGC
>MU227013.1:3799687-3817782 GCA_018584345.1 Thuja plicata
CAAAATGACTAAATCTAGCTTTAAGAGAAAAACTCATACTTCTGAGAATATTTTGGAATTGGTTCATACTGACCTTTGTGGACCTATTGGTGAGAAAAGTTACTGTGGAGACAAATATTTTATTCTAGTTGTAGATTACTACTCTAGGATGATGACTGTTATGTTTCTTAAAAAAAAATCTGACGCATTCCACTTATTTAAGTGGTACTTAACAAAAGTTGAAAAGGAAATAGGTAAGAGTCTAAAATGTCTGAGATCTGACAGAGGAGGTGAGTTCATTTCTAATGAGTTTAACAGGTTCTACAATGATGGAGGGATAAAAAGATAAATGTTCGCACCTAGGACACCACCACAAAATGGTATAGCTGAAAGAAGAAATTGATCTATCTTGCATTGTGTCAGAACATTAATGATGGAGAAAAATATTGAACAAAAATATTAGAGAGAAGTTGTAAGTACAACAGTTTATACCTTGAATAGAGTACAAGTCAAGAAAGGTACAAATTCTACACCTTATGAGCTATGGTATGGATAAGCACCTACTATAAGCTATTTTAAAGTCTTTGGGAGTAGATGTTTTATACTGAAGGATAACACAAATGGTAAATTTGATGCTAAAGGAGAAGAAGGCATATTTCTTGGATATTCTACTAAGAGTAAAGCATACAAGTGCTTGAATTCTAACACTAACAAAATTGTGGAAAGTGCAAATGTTAGAATTGATGAATATGCAGAGAGAAATGAAGCTGAAAGAATGCTTGAGCCTGAGAGTTATAGATCATTAACTTATCCTAAAGAGGAGGATTCTAATGAAACTAAAAATGAAGTTGCTTGAGACACAGAAGGAAATTGTTGCGCAACAGGAGGTGATTGCCAATCTATCTGATGGAGATGCCGAGTCACAGTTTCAACCTGAACTGAACATGAATGATCAAACTAAAGCTGAGAAAGAGACTACTTTGGAAAAATATGTGAGAAGGCACCATAAACCTGATCAAATCATAGGAGCAAAGGATTCTGCAGTTATGAAAAGAAGCAAATTAAGAGAAGACACATGTTTGCTATGTGATTTTGCGCC
The DNA here is from genome assembly GCA_018584345.1 of Thuja plicata. Classification (NCBI taxonomy): domain Eukaryota; kingdom Viridiplantae; phylum Streptophyta; class Pinopsida; order Cupressales; family Cupressaceae; genus Thuja; species Thuja plicata. Next base: position 3,800,766 of record MU227013.1, read on the forward strand.
TAAGATAGTAAAAGATGCTTTAGACAATGAAGAGTGGATTCAAGACATGAATGAAGAGATAGACCAGATTGAAAAGAACAAGACATGGACACTAGTTTCGAGGCCTGACAACAAAAATGTAATTGGTACTAAGTGGGTATTCAGAAACAAGCTTAATGAATGTGGAGAGGTAAAAAGGAATAAATCAAGACTGGTATGCAAAGGTTATGCACACAAGGAAAGAATTGACTATAGAGAGGCATTTGCCCCAGTTGCAAGTTTGGAAGGTGTAAGAACTCTAATGGCATATGAATCCTACAAAGGATTTAAATTTTATCAAATGGATGTGAAGTCAGCATTTCTAAATGGGATATTAGAAGAGGAAGTATATATTGAACAAGATGATGGATTTGTTGACCCATGAAAGAGTAACATGGTTTGCAGACTACACAAGGCATTATATGGACTGAAACAAGCACCCAGAGCATGGTATGAAAGATTGAACAATTATCTGATAAAGATTGGATTTTTAAGAACAAATGACATCAAAAATCTATATTTGAAGACAGAGAAAGGTAAAGAAATTTTATTGGCTGAAATTTTTGTTGATGATGTCATATTCAATGGACAAGATCTGATATGTAAAAAATATGCAAAAGAGATGCAAACTGAATTTGAAATGTCTATGTTTGGTGAGATAAAATTCTTTGTTGGTTTACAAATACATCAAATGAAGAACTGTATCTATATTACTCAATCAAAATATGTCAAGGAGATACTGAAAACTTTTGGTATGGAAGATTCAAAATCAGTGAGTAGACCCATGGCTACTGGGTAGAAGTTTACAAAGAATGATGATCCAAAAGAGGTAAATCAAAGACTGTATAGATCAATGATTGGTAAGCTACAATATGTTGTACATAGTAGACCTGATATTGCATTAGTAGTTGGAATTGTTGCTAGATTTTTTGCTAATCCAAAAGAGACACATATAATGGAAGTGAAAAGAATTCAGAGATATTTGAAAGGTATAGAAGATTATGGTCTATATTACAAAAGGAATGACAAGTTTGAACTCAGAGTCTATACTAATTCTCACTGGGATGGTAATGTGGATGATAGAAAATGCACCATAGGAGGAACATTTCTTTTGGGGAAAAGATTAGTTTCCTAGACAAACAAGAAACAAAATTGCACCTCATAATCTACAGCTAAAGCCGAGTATGTGGCAGCATCAGTTAATTGTTCAAACATTGTGTGGTTGAAGATACTACTAAAAGGTATGAAGCAGGATATCATAGAACCAGTTATCATATATTGTGATAACACGAGTGCCATTAATATTTCTATAAATCCCATAATGCACTCTAAGACAAAACATATAGCTATCAAGTATCATTACTTGAGGGAGCTAGTTCAGAAGAAGGAAGTGAGACTGGAATATGTGAACACTAAGGAACAGTGGGTAGACATATTTACAAAAGTATTACCCAAGGATTCTCATGAGTATCTAAAAGGTAAATTGGGGGTGATTCCCCTAGCAGAGGCTAACTAGTTTTCAATGGCACTATTACATCAAATGTTTTAATCAGAACACTCGACACATTGATGCACAGTGAGTCACATTTTTAGGATGCTACCTAAAAACTGTGAAGTGGAAGATAAGAACACAAAAGAAGATTAGTCATAAACAAAGATGATAGCAACAACATGATACAAAGATTAGAACAAGATGAATTTGCATACTGAAGATGTCAACATCTTTGGCATTGTTTTTAACGAGGGAAATTATTGCTAAAATAAATTATTGATACAAGGGAGGTATTACTGAAAGAGGGAGATTAATAGACACAAAAAGATATCAGTGTGATTATAGACACGGAGAGTAATATTTTATAGATGATAATTAGAATGAAGCTAAAGACATTAATGAATATTTGTTCATATCAAGGAACACACGCACTTTTTGCATTGTATGGTAACTTTGGTTGGAAATTATTTTTTTACAATTTAGTGTTGCCATCAATGCCAAAGAGGCAAATTGTTGGAAAGATTTCTATAATGTAGAAAATTGTTATTTTTCATTGATGTCAAACCTTAACTAGTGAGACTATTGCTCTATTTTTGAGTACCATATCTATTAATTGATGAATATTTGAAGAATAGGATAACAAGAAGACCGAGGAAATGGTTGACCTATGAGTATACACCAGGGTACTTGATCATTTGGCACTTTGGCAAAGTGATATGTTGTTTATATTTCAGTGACAGTTCACTGGAAGTTTGGTGCCAAGAAAAGAAAAGTCGATGCCGAGAAAAGTGAAAGGTGATGCCAAGCAAAGAAAAGATGATGCCGAGCATAAGTGAAATGCCAAGGGAGATAGAGAAAGCCAAGCAAAAATATTTTGTTAATTGATGAGATTTGAGATCTCTAGCCGACATAGTTGATTTTATTGGGATATGCATTGTTAATTAAGATTGGTCGACACTCATTTAATGCATGGGAAACCATTATTAGCGCATGGATTCAATGTTTAATTAATGAGTGTATTGGAGAAGTAAATTAAATGTAATGATAGAAAGATTCATTGGATCTGACCTAACCTAAGATATACGATCTTAATTAAGCGGCAAAAGATCTATCTGACCTAGATGAAGATGTATAATATAAATTATAGAGGTTACTGTTATGTATCCAAGTGTAAGGAGAAGTTTTATGCAAGAGTATTGCATGGTTAATTGACTGATTGGAAAAACCTAGCAGAGAAGGATAAGCAGAGAAGCAAAGAGAGATTGCTTGATGGATTTCCAAGAAGCTCTGAAGTTTGAGATGAAAGTGGAGGCCACTCAGTGAATTTGCATTAGGGCTAAAATTGGATCTAGATTCGCAAAGTAAGTTTTATGTATGAGATCATACCTATTGATTACTTTCTAACCATTGTATTAGTTCAAATCCTTTAACCATGTTGACCTAATGGTCATTGTATAAATCCTTTGAACAAGGTGACATTCAAATTGGAATGTTCTAAGTCCTCTAACATGGCCATTTCTGACAGGGTGATTAAATCCTTTAACCAGGTCACATTTGATAATGTGTTTTGTAACCTTTAATAGGGTTGGCTCCTAACAGGGAATCACTTCAGAAGAGTGAAATTTTGGTAGCATGTTATTGTTGGTTTTTCCCATATTGGGTTTCCATGTTAAATCATCGTGTCAAAATGTTTGAATGTTTATGTTGTGTTTTACTATTAAGTTTCTTTAATCTTATCTCATTAGTACAATAAACAACACACTTTTGTTGCTTATTGCTGCCGAGTAGGTTCGATATGTTGAAGTGTTATAAATTTTTATATGGGCACATCTAGACTTGAGGATAACTAATTCACCCCCCCTCTCAGTTATTCTAAATTCATTCTAACAAGTGTTACCTCATTATTTTATTTGCAATTTTGTTCTTTGTACTTGATCATCCATTTCAATCTAGAAAATCCATATTTTAGGGCATCCTTTCATTTCACATGCACCTTCTAGCATCATTACTGTTCTCTTCATTTTGCATCAATAGCATTTAAACTTGTAACATCATGCTTGCATCTTGTAACAACCTCTATGAATTGCATCTCTTTCTTTCACATCTTTCCATTCTTGAACTCATGAGCTCCTCTCTTTCTTTCATAATGCATCTTATGAGGTTCAAACATGGGCTCATGACACTAATTTAATTTTTTGTCATCTACTACTAGTGAATACATGGATCATGTTTCTTTCTCCATTTTATATACACTTCTACTTATTTTTCTTGCGCACACCATCAAATCAACATGTCAGGTTAGAGGAAATAATTAACCAATAATATTTGTGTGTGAGTTCCATGTGAAATGACATTCATGCATAAATGTTGGTTGATTGGGTGTGTTTACCATCTCAACATGTTGATGTTCTGAAAAAGGTTTCTTAGCTATAGGAACTAATTCCTTTTGATTTAGATTTTTCTTATTTTACAAACAACTCTTGAATATTGCAAAATGATAACCATATATAGTAAAAGGTTTCATGGATTTACGTCCCTTTGATACTTTTTTTAGTTGATGTAGATGCATACTTTTCCATTGTACTAATTTTATTGGTATATTTATAGTTCTGAAAGATTCATTGTTGTATTTTGTTTTAGTTTCCATTCATTTCTTAGATCCAATTTGGATCTAACTCTTCTCTCTTTCCATGAGGCAGGACAGGACCCTAGACCTAGAATGAAGAACTAATAGGAGGACAGACAACTAGCTACCATATCACATAGTTGAATTTTAGAAGGCAATGCATGGACCCCTACTCATGCTTCTTTCACTCTTTCTTTTTGGTAATTACCTCTAAGTTTCAATATGAAAAGATGTAATATGGAAGAAAAATTTTCTTGTTACATTCAATTTGGATGCACAATGTAATGATCAATTATAAATTTGAAAATATGAATGTGATCAAAACTTAGAGTACAATTTAATCTGATAATATGAATGCAAAGGAAAAAAAATTTCATCTTCATTACTGAATAGAAATGTTAAAGAGGTGTAGCTTAATGCAATTTTTTGTTGTCTATGATTTTCATATTGCAATGTGTAAAAGTAGGGTAACAATTCTAGTGACCTCTGATGGATGTCTGCTTGCTAGACATATTATTTAGATCTTATCCCTAGGGAAATGGAGTCAAAACCTAGAATATACAAATGCATCCTTATTGAAATGAAAACACAACCTCGAACTAGGACTCCTGCAACCTAACTAGGACCTATGCAATCTAACTAGGACCTTGTGCCAAGAAGGCACTTTATTGAAAATAAAACTTAAAGAATCCTAGTGCTTGACAACACTTATTGAAATGAAACTAAAACTAAAAGTACTAACCCTCAAAGCAGAGCTTAAGGAAGATCCTATTAATAGGGATTGGCAAGATCTCTCCATCTATGGTGGATAGATGAAAGGCATTGTTCTCTTTGCATGAAGTGTTGACAAATGAGCCTGACTAAAAATGGTCAAATTTATTATGCTGCCCTGGTCTGATCTTCAACACATCCCATTGGAGAACTAGGCCCCCCTCTTTAAACTCTTTAGGTGTTTCCTTCTTATCAAAAGACCTTTTAGTCTAATTTTTCCTTAGCTCAATATTCCTTAGGGTTGTGCTCCATTTTTCTTCTAGCTATAAAAATTCAGTATACCTCAACTTAAGAGGATCTTTCTCTTCAAACAACAACAACATCTAATCAGCCAATTGTAGGGCTAGAAACTCAGTAGAAATAGGCAACCTTGCTTCCTTACCATAAAATAATACATAGGGTGAGCTTCCAGTGATAATTTTTGGTGTAATTCTGTCCAGCCATAGTGTTGCCTTGAGTTTTGAATACCAATCCATCTTGTTCTCTTATAGAGTCCTTTTGATAATCCTTATTAGGTTCATGTTAGTAGACTCAACAAGTCCATTACCCTGAGGGTAATAGTTAGATAATGTATTCTGATAAATACCATTTTTAACAGTCGAATCAATTATTCTAGAACCAAAAAAAGGCAATGCATTATCTGAAATAATTGATTGAGGTACCCCAAACTAGGTTATAATATCTCCATAGAAGTAGAGAACAACAGATCTAGTTGATTCCTTCAATGAAATAGCTTTGATCCATCTTGTAAAGTAGTTTGTAGAAGATAAGATCCATTTATGGCCTATACTAGCATTAGGGTTAATGGGGCCTATGAAGTCCACTCCCCACTTGATAAATGACTGTTCAAAAATATTAGGCTTTAATGGAAATGTTGCTAGCCTTTTTTTTCCTGCAAAAAGGGCACAATTTTGACATCTTCTTTCCCAAGAATGGGCATCCTTAAATAGATTAGGCCAATAGTAGCCCACCCTTAATAATCCAAGCTATATTTTTTATATTCAAGTGTCCTCCAGATGATCCATCATGTAATTTAGATAAAAAAATTCTTTGATCAGCAGTATCAATGCATTTTAGCAACATTCCATAATAGTGTTTTTTTTTTTTATAAAGGATACCATTTATTAAAAAATAAGGGACAGATTGCAATCTAAAATACCTCCTTTTAGATTTATCAAGATCAGTTGGACATTATCCAATTTGCAGAAATATACTCATATCAGTCAACCAAGTAGCTGGTTGATCATTAAGTACATGATTGTCTTGAAGTAGGACAACCTAATTGCTGTTTTCATCTTCTTCCTCGTTTTCTTCCATTTGAGCACACAAACCCTTGCCTCTAACCACCTTGGTTACATGAATATGTACATCACATTTCATAACTTTTGTGATCCATCTTTCTCTCTTTTCATTTACATCTTTGTTGAACACAAAATCTTTAATGCTAGGATTTGCAACCATTAGATGAACTTTATTTCCAGCAACAAGATGTTTAAACTTCTTTAAAGATTTAATAACAACAAGTACATGTTTCTCAATAAAATTATACCTTTGTTCATTATCATCCATTCCTTTACTAAAAAAAGGCAACTGGATGCACTATATTGTCATCATCCTTCTGCACCAACATAGCTAAAATAGTATCATAGCCTCCAAAAGCATATAGAATAATTTTTTTTGGAAAAATTAGGACTAGCTAATGTAGGAGTTGATGACAAGGCCTAATTAATCTTCTCAAAACTTGATTTTCCTTCCTTAGTCAAGCTGAAAGGTACATTTTTCTTCAGCATTGCAGTTAAGGGCTTAAGAAGATTAGCAATGTCTAGAATAAAGCATCTTGCAAAGTTAATTCTGCCAATAAAACTTTGCAGCCCCTTTTTTATGTTTTTGCAATGATAAATCTAGAATTTTATGGATCCTTTAAGGATCTATTGTTGTACCCTCTTTTGAAACTTGGTAGAATAAAAGCTTACCCTTAGCGACTGCAAAAACTAAATTTTTGGGGCTAAGAGAGATTCCAAAATCTTTGCATCGTTGAAGTACTTGCCTTAAATGGCCTATATGTTGGTCTACAATTTTCTATAAATAGTAACATCATCCAAGTAAACCAAAACAAATTTGTACATCATATTTTTAAAATCTATGTCCATTTATTTTTATAATGTGGCTCTTGCATTTGATAAACCAAGTTTAATTCTTATATATGTCATTGTTCTGCATTTAGTGGTGAAAGCTATTTTAAACTGATCTTCCTCCTTCACTAATACTTAATTATAGCTAGAATAACCATCTAGAAGGGAAAATATTTTAGAACCAGAAACATACTGTAAAATTTGTTCCATGGATGGAAGAGCATGTCTATCTTTTAGAGATGCCCTATTAAGGTCTCTAAAATCCACACATAGACTAATCTCCCCATTATTATTCCTCACAGGAACTATATTTGAAACCCAAGATGTATGTTTGATTGGGAAGTATCTAATCCCACTATCCAGTAGTTTATTCATCTCCCTGAGCATTAAGGGCTCTAATTTGGGGTTGATTGGCCTTTGTCTTTTCCTAATTGGCCTAGAATTGGGCTCTAATCCAATGGTATGTTGGGTCAATTAAGGGTCAAACCCTTTCAAATATGAATAATCCCAAGAAAAAAAATTGTTGTACTCATTGAACAAAGCAATAAGAAACTCCTTATCTTGAGGTGAGTTAACTTTAATAACCTTTAAGAACTTGTCTCAAAATATTTCCAGCTCCTCATAATGATCTTCCTTGATCAGCATGTTGGTTTTGTTCTTCTTAAATTGATCATCAAATTTAAAGATGGACTCTAAGCTGACTAGTCCTTTAGGAAGCTTATTGAACTTTAATTGTATGATTTTGTCCGCAAATTGTTGTCTTACTCTGTTGTCCTTAGAAGCTGCAAAGAAATTTGCTTCTGTCATAAATATTAATATCGGCTCATCAGTATTTAAAACCTGCTAATTAATTTCATTATCTAGAATGGATTGCCTAACAACAATCTAAATATGAGATTGATCAGTATTTACACCTTTATTTTTAGAAATTGTTACTTGAGCACGAATAGTTCAGCTAACCTATCAGCATGTTGGTTTTTACTTCTAGGTACAAAAATCAGATTGAATGCATCAAAATCAGCTAGAATATCATAGATTCTAGATTTATACAACTTTAACAGATCATTTTTCATAGTATTCAGACCTCTCACTTGATTGACCACAAATTCACTATCTCCAAATGCCCTCAAATATTTAACCTTTCTCTTTCTTCCCCACTCCAAGCCCTGAATTAGACCTTCATATTCATCCACATTGTTAGAACAAGGGAATGATAATATGAATGCAAAATAATATTTGTCACCATCTGGTGACACAAGGATAACCCTTGCACCAGCTCCATCCTTATTTCTAGATCCATCAAAATCCAATTTTCAAAGAATATTTGGATGTTCTGAATCATCATCATGTGATTTTATCAAGTTAGTCATAACATGATCAGATTCAACAATCATATAATTACCAAAACCAACATCATAAATAACACTATCTTGGCTGGTGAAGGCATTTCCAGCTGCCCACTCATCCAAAAATATATCATGAATGCCTTCTATATGAGTATCAAAGGATGGATAATGTTTAAGATCCTCAACATCTATAATCACACTAGAATTAATAGGGCTTGGAATATATGGCTTTATGTGATCTTTCATCATCAATTTTGATTTTATGGTCACTTTTGCACCATATCTTGTCTTAAACACCATGTGAGACCAATCAGATGAGAAATATCCTCCTATTTTTGCAGTAAAATTTCTAGATAAACATAGGGAAAAATAAATACGTGGATCTATAACATAGATATCTTACTGAAAAGAGAAATTTGGGCAATCGTGCAGGGTCAAACTTACATTTTTAACAACACCTAAAGTGTGGATTAATGAACCATCTAACTGAATAACTCCTTTATCGAGAGGTTCATACTTTAAATCAAGTAAATTTGCAATTTTCTTGGGCATTACTGTGTTGGTTTCACCACTATCAACCATGCAATTATGCAATAATTTATTATCAATTATAAAGGACACATAAAAAGGAGGTCAATTAACATTTGTAACTTTCTAACCATCCTTTGATGTTGTTCCTTGCACATCTACAACCCATGAATTAGCCAAAACAGTCCTTGAAGCCTATTTTAGGGCTTGTTGTGAAATAGTTGTCCCTTTAGATAGCTCTTCCTTACATAAATATTTCTTCCCTAGAATGGATAAATAATCCCACATAGAAATAGAAGCATTCATCTTCTTCATATTGCCAACAATAGTATTAGGAACTAGAAAATGTACCTTTTGAGGAGATTTACTAATGATCTGATATGTGTGCTTCTGGTGATGCTCCTTGATTGCAATAGAGGAGTGTTCTTTTAGTATGTAAATAGGAGGGATGGGTGGCGATTGAGTTGTAGTAGAAATCTTAGGAGTTGATTGCTTTGATTCTAGAGCTCTCTTCTTAACTCTTATGTTTGCTGATACAGGTGAATTGTTACTGACCTCACAAAATTCTTCCTCTTACCAATTGAGAAAAAAGTGTCTGGAGCACCTAGATCTGGTTGTTTTTGAGTCTCTTCTATGTATGCATCTTGTTTTCAATCAATCACACTTTGAACCATTAGAGCTGTTAGCACTGCATTGTTTTCTTTGAATTTTCTTAGCCTTTTCTTTTCCTGGGCTTTCTTGGTTTAAACTCCTATGCTTTGCCGCGCAAAAGAAGTCAAAATCTCTTTTGAAGTCCTGTTTAAGTTTGGTCACTTTGTTGCATCGGTCTTTTTAACATGTCTCTAAGTTGTGCGAGCAGGCGACAAGCTGTCAGTGAAAGAGAAACACGCAATCATGATGAGCTTATGTCAAGTTATGATTTGTGTGCGAGTGAGCGGGTTCAATGTTTTAAAATGTAAATCACGAAACCGCGATGTCTTGTGAAAGTTGAGTTGTAAGGTAGCGATTGAGCAGGCTGAAAATGATTAAATTTATCACTCACTCGCTAAGAGTTAACTAAATAAATTATTGAAACAGTGAGTCAGCAACGAGTTAAATTTTTTTTTTATAATCACACAGTCGCTGTAAAGTTATGCTGTCTACATCACGCTTCGTGACCGAGCAAGTCTTGTTTAAAAAATGGAACAGTCGCATACCCGCATCAAGTTTTATGTCAATGTCACAAGTCAGCGACTGCGTGATGAGGTCATGTTCTAGAGGTCGCCCACTCGCTTAGGTTCTAACTCACTTGTATTTTGCAGTGTGAGTGTGCGGAAAAGGTATGAAGTACCAATGTGAAGATTCATCGCTCAGTCATAGAGGCATTTTTCAAGATTCTTAAAAGTTTGCGACTCAGCGACTGAGGGACCATTCATCACCTTGCTCACTCGCTGATGCTTTGAGGTGATCAAAAGTAAACCTACAAGTGTGTGATGAGTTAAAAGAGGAAAGACATCGCTCACTTTCTAATCAATAAAGATGAAAGGAAAAGAGCTCACGAGTAGGCGACTAAAGAAAGAAGGTGCACAGTCGTGCACTCGCAGTCAGTGATAAAGTGAAGTGTTCAAGCTCGCGAGTTTGCGACTGAGAAAAGAATAGATGCCATCGCCCACTCACGCATAAGGTGAAAGCGGGAGTATTTTGTAGTGTGAGTGAGCGACTAGATAAAGCATGTGGAAAATAAATGAACGTCGCTCACCCGCTCAGATCCAAAAGTTATAGTTTAAAGAGCCAGCGAGTGTGCGATTATGGAATAGCTGAAAGATAAGATGCATAGTCGCTTAGTCACCAAGATTCAGGTGACGTTAAATGTTAACTAGCGAGGGTGAGATAGGTTAAAGGTGAAGGTAACATCGCTCACTCGCATGAAACCAAAAGAAAAGCATAGAAAGATAGCGAGTATGCGACAGACATAAGATGAAGTTCAAGAATTAGGTCATCACTCACTCGCAGAAGGTGAAAAGTGAAGTGAGGATAGACGGTGAGTATGTGATCGGTTGAAATAAAAGGGGTGCATCACTCACTTGCAAGGACCTTTCCAAAAGAAAATAAAGTGCAGTATGTTGGCCAGTTTCAGGCTGACGAGTGCTAGATAGGAGAAAAGTGTACACTCTCTTCCAGCTAGGATCAAATAGTGCAAGTTGATGGCAGCATTAATGATAGAATGAAATCTTCATGACAGTTCAAGTGTAGGAATTTGGCTTTCAAGTTGACAAGACACATTTCTTAATGGATATAAGTGTAAATGATTGAGTCTAATTTTGTACAGCTCTCATTTCTGCATTCTAAGTTTTTCTGCAAAGAGTAAGAAGCTTGTTGATTTGGAGTTTTGTATTTGAGACAGTAGAATTCAAAGAAGAAGGATGAGTCAAGATATTGTTCCTACTACCTCACAGGGGTCTGGAAAGAAGAAGGAAGTTGCACTTAATAAATATAGAGAAGAATTTGTTGAGTTGCTGCCTGGGACTCTGAATACAAACAGCGTAGATTGGGAAGAATGTTGCAATAAATGGTCTCAATGCAGAAATCCGGTAACCCCAGACTACTCTGGTAGTAGTTTATTTCATTATTTTTGGAATAATAGGGTCAAACTAGTCCCAAGTTGCAATCCATGGGATTTGAATATGGCTAAATTAATTGTGCCTGACATCTATTTTGACATTCGTCTCATTAAGGAGTTAGCAAAAAACTACTGCCCAGTGGCTAGGGTAATTAGGAAAAAGAATAAAGAAACCCTAGTCTCCATAGATAGAAGATCAGTAGCTGAGGTTTTTGGAATTACCGGTGCATTATGCATTGATATTGATTTAAAGAAAATTAAAGCTAATTGTACCAAGAGAGAGAGTCTGATAAAAAAGTATGAAATGCCTAAGTTTATGCCCAGAGTAGATAAGCACCTCGTGAAGATTCTAGACAACTTCAAGCCTCCTTTTGACTTATCACTATTTCATCATTATGTAAAATGCATGGTATATGGTGTGAGTAGGGTCCTAGGCCTTGATTGATATTATACAGTATCTCAAGAGATACTTACGATAGAAAAGGCATGGCTAAAGCCGTGGTCTCAGAGCATGGCAAATATTTCAGGAAATTGAGAAGGCAATTGCAGAAGGAGCCAGAAGTTGAGGGCCAAGGAGATAACCAAATGGTTTTATTTGAAAAATATGATGAAAGGTTCATGATGGAAAATGAATTCATGAAGGATGATGAATTCATAAAATCTGAAGAGTTCAAATCTTTTTTGGTCAAGCTGAAAGAGAAAAGCTTGAGACAAGAAATAACTATAGAGGAGGAAAGTATAGATAAAAATGAACAAATTGTACAAAAACTTTAGGATTATGACACTGAGACTGAACAAATCACTATGGAACAAGCCAAACTACTGGTACAAAATAGTGGTGTGATGCTGATGCCTGGTTGGGACTTGCAGTCCACATTTATTATCGATTAAATTAGGAGGCAGGAAGATCCTTTTCTTAAAATAGAATTTGAAATGGATGATGTCTTAAAAGGATCAGGTTTTGACCCAAAATCTAAAACCCTAGCCATATGGTCATTAGCTCTGGCCACACAGAAACCCTTGGTCATGACCATCAGGGAGGAAAAAAGAGCTAATAGGATGATATGGAATCTGCAAAATACTTCAGATACTGAGATAGCTCAGTTAATGACACAGGTTTCATTTATGAACTTGGCAAAAGTTGATGACCTATCAAAGAGGTATGAGACAACTTTTGGCCGAATGATGGCATTGGCAAAGAAAAATGAGGAAGTGGTGGTCAAGAACCACACACTTGAAGAAGAGATTGCCAAATTAAAAGAGGAATTGGAAGAAAGTAAAAAGGAGAAGACTCCAATCCTTGAAGAGGTAGCCAAGGTTATGAAAAATGTTGTCAAAGGGGCTAAGGAAGACTCTACTTTGGAAGAAACATAGTCAAAGGATGTATCATAGGAATAGGGCATGAATGCTATGTCTGTCATATTGCTCATATTGTAGCACAGGATTGAAGTTCTAAAACAAAAAATTGATGTAGTATATGCATTATATGGATCCCTGCAAGAAGCCTCAAAGATAGCTACAGAAGCTATGATTTTATTAGAGCCCACCTTTAAACTTTGGTCAGGGAAGGAAAGAGTTTTAGATAAACTCAAAACAGCTATGTTATACAGTGATTATTTCCCAGACAAAGTAGCAGATACCATTGATATGGTAAATAAGTTGAATGATACTTTTGCCTTTTTTAATGCAAAATCTGAGTTAATTAATAGTAAATTGCAACTGTTTGGTGATCAATGTCCACCATTGATCCCAAAGATTTATGATAAAATAGGGGTGTTGAAAGAACAATCAGATTGGGAATCTAGTTTTGATGCTATACTGGGAAATCAAGATATAAAGCTACATTTAGAAAAGGACACGAATGCAGAATATTGCAACAAACTGATTGATAGCTTTTGTAAAGTTGAAAGAGATATGGCCAAATTTGTGTCCAAGGCCAGAACTGCCATGGATGCCAAGTGGGTGGAAGCTGTTGCCAGACTAGAGGAAGAGAAGACTTTTGATTGTCCCACCGTCAAAGAAGTGAATAGATGGGAGGAAAAGCTTAAAGGATGAAAGAAATATGGTTAAGCCACAAAAAACAAACCTTGTCAGGCATTGCAAATAAGCTTCCACCCGCATTCAGTTGCAAATTTTTGTTTCTAGTTCATTGCAAGGTTGTTGCAAAAGTTTTGTAAACCTTCCCAGTATGTCGGTAGCTTGTTGCATCCTTATGCTATAAAATGATTCCAAGACTGTTGGGATATGGATGGTCATTTTTACGTTTGAAAGGAGTACTAATTCAACTGTAAAATTTGGTTTTGAGAACCAATATATCAGGTCTTTTTGGAAAAATGTCTGTTGAATGTAATAAGTGATGATGACTTTTGAATAAAATCTAGTTCACAGTTTCTGAAGCATTTAATGGGTTTTCTGTCTTCATTTTAGCATTCTGAATTTTGTCTAAATTGAATGTTCTAGGAATGTTTTCAATTTTTATATCTGTCAGGCAGATTATGAAATACTTCTAGGGTTCTTTCAAGGAGAGAATATAAAAATACGTTAGAGATATTTCAATAAAGTTCAGGGTAGAAAACAAATTTGATGGATTAATTTGGCTAAGTGTACTAAAGTAGATATACAAGGTATATCTATGTTTGTGTCAGATCTTGTAATTGCCTTAAGTTTTGTCCCTAATCATTTCTAGTTAAAACTATTCATAGATGACTCCATGCCCTAGGATTGAGCACTTGTCTATTTTTCACTCAATCAAGTGACTATCATTGTTAAAATCAATCTTTACTTTCAGTTTGGTCTGTTTTAGTAAAAGTTACAGTGATCATTTCCTGTAATTCCATCAGTAACAAACTAGAATAATTTAGTGATTTCATTATTCTAAGTTTTAAAGGGTAATCCCGCCCGAGTTAGTGGAGCTCAAAGTGTAGGAGGTTTCAAAACCTTGTTTCTATTGTTCTACTCTATGTTTGGTCAGTGTCAGGGATAAATAGAGTGAACCCTCTGAGGAATATTTTCATGTCAGCAAAAAAAGGAAACAACAAGAGCCTGATTAAGCACTCCATTAGTGTACTTTGACTGATTGTGGGGCTACCCACAAGGATAACACCACTCATACTTAGCAAAAATGCTATTTTGGTTAGGAACAATATCCCTAACAACATTAAGAGGTACAGGATTGTAAGGTCTATAACTCCTTTGGTTCCAATTCTGCCTATTGGTATTGTTATTTCATTGGTATTGATGCTTCTTACCTTGGTAAATGGGTTGGTTAGGCTGTTGTGATTAGGAACTAGAAAACTAATTTTGTGTATGGGCTATTGGATTTCCTTGAGCTTTCTACCTTTTAGGGTTTACTAACTCATTTCCAAAGGTTTGCAATAAACTTTCAATTTTTGGCTGGCTATCTTTTATGATTTGTAGGTCATTGGAATGGGTAGCAGGCATTATTTATTCATTTTTGTAAGATGGTAAAGGGGCTCAAGGTGGGGTAATCAATACAATACTGGACTAGATGCTAGGAAAGAAAGGAATAGGTGACCTAGGAGCTATCTTCCCTACTTGAATAAGATTATTTTCTTCCCTGATTGCAATATCAAAAGCTTGAGGTAAAGAAGTTCCCCCCATAGATTGGATCTTAATTGAAATATCACTATTCAGACTCTTAAGGAAGTATAAAAATGCATATTCAGAAAAGGGTCTCACCATGGTAGGAATCCTATTCCATGTCTTTTGAAAGCAAATATTGAAATCACTCATCTCTTCTTGAGGAGCTCTTTTGATAGTAGTTTGTTGTTCCACCAAAGAAATATTATAAGATTTATCTTGAAAAAACTTAGACAATTCCTCACCTAGTGTATCCCATGAAGAAATTGATCCAACTTAGAGTGTTTGGAACCATTCCAATGCTTTTCCCTTTAATGATGTAGCCAATAGCTTCAAAGTTACATCCTTCTCCGTGATGTGATGAACATTGCAAAGAGATGCAACATCTCTAATATGGTCAATTGTTGTTGTTTGTCCTTCTCCTATGAAAGATGGTACCCCTCTTAAGGATGCCAAGATAATTTTGTTGTGATTTGAAATAATCAAAGGGATGCCCTGAATAAAGGGTACAAATGGCAACCTTTTAGCCATCCTTGGTGGTGCTGTAGCAGAACTTGAAGGTGTTGGTTACTCTTCTTCTGCTAGTTGTTTAAGAACAACTTGTGATGACATGTAACTGATTGAATGTTTGATAATGTTAAGTTGAAGATGATGCAAGATATTAAATTAGTTAATGGTTTGTATGTTCATTGATGTCAACTTGATATCATCTGTAAGGTCATGTAGATAATGCCAAAGAATTTAGAAAATCAATGGAACAGAGGTTATGCTTTAAGCAATGCATAAAAGTCATGTATTCACTAAATGACAGACAACACTGACGGAGTGCACACCACCGGTAAAGAAAGAGAAAAAGTTACAATGATGCCCAATGAGCAGAAGATAGTGTTCCCCGATGAAGCAAAATCACAAGATTCCTGATGAGAAAAAAATAGTTTTTCCTAACGAGCAATATCCAATGATTCCCGACAGACAAAGATCCCAAAGCTAACTGAAGTTGCACCGACAGAAATGGTAGTTGTCACCGGCGACAAACTGCAGAATTGACTGACAGAATAGAGAGATTAGAAAATGACAGAATATCTAGCTGGTAGAGCTTAAGGATAGACTTAACAGGTTGTTTTATTTGTTTTATTCAACCACAGTTAAGCAATTGATTTATACAGTTGGTAAGAAGATAACTACGAGACAAATTAGGAGTTAAAGCCGTAAATCAATTTGGCTAGATTATTTTTCACACCAAGAATCAAGAATTAAGGAATATCATGTCTCTATAAGAGACAAGCATAATTCATTTTCTGAAAGCAATCAGATACATGGGGGAGTGAATTGAAAGATGCTGAAGAGAAACTAGTGAAGGATAAGCTTCATATAGTCTTGATCAATCAAGCTAAGGGAGAGCTAAAGAATTTTGCAGACACTGATGAACAGTGAAGCACAACATCACGGAGCAGAAAGTGTGAAGAACAAAGGAATTGAATTGATACATTGATCAAAGAGGTATTGTACATAAATAGAGCTAAATATCTGCAATTCAAATTTGTATTAGAAACAAGTCATTGTGTTTCAGTTTAACAATTGAAGCATTAAGTCTCTTAACAGAGCAAGACTTAACCTTCTTCGATAATTGAGGTATATCCTAACAGATTACCAAAAAGGTTGATTCATGATAGTAGCATCAGTCTTACCTAAAGCCTATTGAAAGTCTAACGTAGATGCCAGATACTAAGTGTCAACCTATGTATAAAAATCTTCTAACAAGGTTGTACTTAACAATATGTTTGTAACCTTTAACAGGGTTGGCTCCTAACAGGGCTCACTTCAGAAGAGTGAAAATTTGGGGTACCGGTCCCAGTGGTTTTTTCCCTTAACATGGTTTCCACGTTAAAATCCATGTGTTATGTG
>MU227013.1:3817832-3853303 GCA_018584345.1 Thuja plicata
CCACGTTAAAATCCATGTGTTATGTGTGTATGGTTTATTACTTTATTGTTTTACATTTTACATATGCATTTCTGGATTGATTGGTATACTCTGCATATTTACTGAGTATTGGTAAATAAGTTTTACTACTTATTGGTAATCAAGAAGAATAAGGACAGACAATGTAAAATGACAGATAGTTATTTATTTCAAGTATTTCAAAGGAATACATCTTGTAGGGATTAATAATCTAAGGTGTATTGATTGGTGGATTAAAGTTTAAAAGGATAAAATTTTGAGGCCACTGATTCACCCCCCCTCTTAGTTATTACTAACAATTGGTATCAGATCTTGTGTTATTAGAAGGAAGGTTTCAAGACCTAAAAAAAGATCACAAGATGAATAGATGAGATGTGCCCAAGTTGAAAAAAGACAACTTTGCTTCATAGCAAAGTAGAATAAAACTCCACGTATCAGGTATTGGCAATGATATTACTCAATACTTAGATACTGAATATGTGTTTCCTATAGGACCATTGACAGTAGATCAATTGAGACTAAAGAATGAACATAACTATATGGTTATAGAGCTTTCTACCTCACTCTCTGATGCTGAATTTGAGGATGTTGAAGATTGCAAAAATGCAAAGACAATGTGGGATAAGCTAAAGCTTGTACATGGAGGTGATAAAAATGTTCTGAGAGCCAATGTAGAAAGCCTTAGAGGAAATTTTGATGATCTCATAATGAAATAACATGAAAACATCACTTAGTACAGCACAAGAATAAAAGAAGTAGTTAATGCTATACGAGGCATTGGAGGTACACTTAAAGAGGAGACAGTGGTAAGTAAAATCTTAAGAACCTTATTGCCTATATATGCTATTAGAGTCTCTGCTATTCAATAAATGAGAGAAGTAGAAAATAATACAGTCACTCTTGATAGCCTAATTGGTAGAATGATTTCATTTGAGATGAATAATTTTGATAACAGTGTCTTACCAAGTTTAGATTCTGCATTCAAGTCTTTTATGAGAATAAGAAAAACTAGTCAGAGACACTCATCTAGAAGAGACAATGAAAGAAAAAGTGAAGAAGAAGATCTAGATTAAATTGAAGCACTCATGGCAAGAAGAATGCTAAGAGGCAAAGGTAAAAACAATGGCAAGTTACAACTTGTATGTTTCAATTGTAAAGAGATTGGACATTTTGGTGCAAGATGCCCTAACAAAAGAAAATATGACAGAAGTGATAATAGATATTTTGAGAAGAAATCTAATAGAGGTCATAACAAAGATTACAGAGGTTACCGATGATCAGAAAGAAATGATACCCGAGATTACAAGGATAAAGGCAAGAAGACTAGCTATCTAGCTGCTTGCAAAGATGAAGCTACTGACACCGAACCAGATGATGATATTGGGATAGTATTTGTAGTTGTGAAGGATGATTCAAATGAAGATGAAAGGTATGAAGAAACTACACTCATATCTAAGATTAGTAAGAATGATATTTGGATTATAGATAGTGGCTGCACTCACCATATGACTGGTGACAAAGAAAATTTTAATACTTTTGAATACTATAAAGGTGGTATAGTAAGAATGGGAAATGATTCACCTTGTCAAATTGAAGGTAAAGGAAAAGTAATGCTGAATAACCTGTTTAAATGTGAAAATGCTTATTGGGTAAAAGGATTGAATTATAAAATGTTGAGTGTTTCTTAGCTGAATAATTTAGGTCAAAGAGTAGCATTTGAGAACAAGAAGGAAAAGATCTTCAATGAATCAGGAAAACTAATTGGTACCGGTGAACAGACCAAAGGTAACTTATTCTATCTGAATGATACTAACCCCACTTGCTTGATGACTAGAAATGAAGACATATGGTTGTGGCACAAAAGGTTATGTCATGTAAATTTTTCCAAAATGATGAAAATAAGCAGGAAAAGAAGTGCAAGAGGCTTATTGATGATGACAAAGTCAGACAACATCATGTGCAAGAATTGTCAAAAAGGTAAAATGACAAAGTCTATTTTTAAAAGCAAAACCCATACATCTGATGATATTATAGAATTAGTCAATGCTAATTTATGTGGACCTATGAGGACAAAGAGATATTATGGAGATATATATTTTATTATCTTTGTTGATGATTAATCTAGAATGATGATAGTCATGTTTCTAAAAGAAAAATCTGAAGCATTCAAGATGTTCAAATGTTACAAGGCTATGGTAGAGAAACAAAGTGGTAAGGATCTGAAATGTTTGAGATCAGATAGAGGAGGAGAATTTATATTAGATGAATTCACTAATTTTTGTAATGACCATGATATAAAAAGATAGGTTTTTGCACCAAGAAAACCACAGCAAAATGGGATTGCTGAGAGAAGGAATAGATCAATAGTTGACTGTGCAAGAACATTAATGATAGAGAAGGACATCACCCAGATCTTCTAGAGAGAAGTTGTTAGCATTGTTGTCTATACACTTAACATAGTACAATTGAAGAAGGACTCAAAGAAGACTCCTTATGATCTATGGTATGGTAACACACCCAATGTAAGTTACTTCAAATTATTTGGAAGTCAATGTTATGTCTTAAAAGATGATAGAAATGGAAATCTTGACACCAAAAGTGATGAAGGTATTTTTCTAGGGTATTCTACCAAAAGAAAAGATTTTAAATGTCTAATCAAGGCTTCTAACAATATATTTGAAAGTGAAAATGTGAAGATTGATGAATTTGCAGAAAAGAATGAATTGGAAAGCACAAAAGAACCAGAAGAATACAACAATTTTGTATACTATGAAGAACCCATAACTCTACTTGAGAAACAATGCTTAAATCCAGAACAACAAAATGTTGCAACCAACGGTCAGAATGTTGTTACTGACGGTCAGGATAATGATCAAGATAATGTGCAAGGTAATGAAGATCAAGCTGTTATACAAAGAGTTGCACCTATACTTGCAAGATATGTAAGAAGGAACCATCCAGAGGACTAGATCATAGGAGATAAGAAAGCTGGTACAAGAACAAGAAGTAAGTTTTTATACTCAAATTGCTTAATTTGTGAGTTTGAACCAAAATCTGCCAATGCTGCACTAGATAATGAAGAATGGATAAGTGTTATGAATGATGAGATTAAAGAGATTGATAATAAAAAGACATGGTCACTTGTGCCAAGACCAGATGACAAGAATGTCATTGGTACAAAATGGATATTCAGGAACAAACTAAATGAGAATGGAGAAGTCACAAGGAATAAGGCAAGACTAGTATGAAAGGGGTATGCACAAGAGGAAGGTATAAAATATGGATAAACCTTTGCACCCATTGCTAGGCTAGAAGGAGTAAGAATTATACTTACTTATGCTGCATACAAAGTATTCAAAGTATATCAAATGGACATCAAGTCAACATTCCTAAATGGAATACTTGAAGAAGAGGTATACATTGAACAACTAGAAGGGTTTGCGGATCCAGACAAGAGGAACATGGTATGTAGACTTCACAAAGCCTTGTATGGATTGAAACAAGATCCTAGAGCTTGGTATGAATGAATTCATTCCTATCTAATAAATATTGGATTCATGAGGACTAGTGAAAATAGTAATCTTTATTTGAAAGAAGATACTAATGCTAATACTTTGATTTCTGAAATATTTGTTGATGACATCATATTTGGAGGCAATGATATGATATGAAAATTGTTTACTGATGAGATGAGAAAAGAATTTGAGATGTCTATGTTTGGAGAGATCAAGTTCTTTCTTGGTCTATAGATCATTCAACAAAGTGAAGGTATTTTCATTACACAGTCCAAATACATCAAAGAAGTTATGAAAATATTCAAGATGGAAGATTCCAAACTTATTGGAGCACCGATGGCTAGTGGATGCAAATTAACAAAGGAAGACAAGAAAACAGAGGTAAATCAAACTTTATATAGATCAATGATAGGGAAACTCATGTATGTTGTACACACTAGACTAGATATTGCACATGTAGTAGGAATTGTTGCTAGATTTTCTGCTAACCCCAGGGAATCACATATAACTACTATGAAAATAATTCTAATATATTTGAAGAATACTGAGGAATTTGGCTTATGGTATAGAAGAGAAGGAAAATTTGGACTAAAAGTGTTTACCGACACTGATTGGGCTGGAAATATTCATGACCAAAAGAGCACAACTGGAGGAGCATTCTTTATGGGTGACAGACTTGTCACATGGATTAGCAAGAAGCAAGGATGCATCTCTCAGTCTACTATAGAAGAAAAATATGTTGTTGCTGCTACAAACTGATCAAATATTGCATGGATCAAATAGTTCTTGGAAGGTATGCATTTGAAGATCATAGAACCAGTAATTATCTATTGTGATAACATGAGTGCAATAAATATTTCCAAGAATCCAGTCATGCATGCAAAGACTAAACACATTGCCATCAAGTATCATTATTTAAGAGAACAAGTTCAATAAAAAGAGGTCATACTTGAATATGTGCAATCAAAAGAACAATTGGCTAATATATTCACCAAGCCACTACCCAAGGATACATTTGAGTTCCTGAGAAAAAGACTAGGGGTCAAACCCATGTCTACCAGTCAGTAAAAGGACTGAAGGCTGCATCAATCATATATTATGAGAATATCATTCATGATTGATGCAAATAGAAATTGAACTTCAGAGCTACATCTATATACAGAAAGGTATATATCAGAACCGAGCACCAAAACATATTGACATATTGATGATGGATAAGGGAAATTCAAGGAATATATTATGGATAGAAGATATTGTTTGACAGAATGTCATATATTTGACAAATATTTGTTTGGAATTGTTGTCAAAGGGAGAGAATGTATCCATATTATCATCAGAAACTATTCATTATCAGATTATCCAAACAGGGAGAGATCATATCCATAGGGAGAGAATTTGTATCAATGTTACAAACAAAAGATAGAGATATCAAATAAGAAGAGAGAGAAATTGACACTGACAGAGGACACAACACATCAAAAGAAGAAATACAAAAATATACAAGAATCAAATCTAAGCTAATATAGAGCTTACCGACAGTTAGACATTTTTATTTGTTATCAAAATAGACTATTTGATAATTTGATGAATCTCAACAATTGTATTTCATCTTGTATTAGAAACAATATAGTGTGATAATATAGCATGTTGCCATCAATGCCAAAGGGAGAGATTGATGACATGTAACTGATTGAATGTTTGATAATGTTAAGTTGAAGATGATGCAAGACATTAAATCACTTAATGGTTTGTATTGTCATTGATTTCAACTTGATATCATCTATAAGGTCATGTACATAATGCCAAAGACTTCAAAAAATCAATGGAATAGAGGTTATGCTTTTAGCAATGCATAAAATTCATGTATTTGCTAAATGACAGACAACACCGAAATAGTGCACACCACTGGTAAAGAAAGACAAAAAGTCATAGTGATACCCGATGAGTAGAAGATAGTGTTGCCTGAAAAAGCAGAATCAAAGGATTCTTGACGAGAAGAAAATAGTGTTGATTGACGACCAATATCCAATGATGCCCAATGGATGGAGATCCCGAAGCTAACTAAAGTTGCACCAATGGAACTGGTAGTTTTCAATAGCAACAAACTACAAAATTGACTGATAGAACAAAGAGATCAGAAAACTACAAAATATCTAGTTGGCAGAGCTTAAGGATAGACTTAACTGGTTCTTTTATTTGTTTTATTCAACCACAGTTAAGCAATTTATTTATATAGTTTGCAAGAAGATAACTATGAGACAAATCAGGAGTTAAAGCTGTAAATGAATTTGGCTGGATTGTTTTTCATGCCGAGAATCAAGAATCAAGAATCGAGAATTAAGGAATATCATGTCTATATAAAAGAAAAGAAAAATTCATTTTCTGAAAGAAATCAGATACACGGGGGAGTGAATTGAAAGAAGATGCTGAAGAGAAACTCGTGAAGGATAAGATTCATACAGTCATGATCAATCAAGCTAAGGGAGAGCTAAAGAATTCTGCAGACACTGACGAACATTGAAGCATAGCATCACAGAGTAGAAAGTGTGAAGAACAAAGGAATTGAATTGATACATTGATCAGAGAGGTATTGTACATAAATAGATCTGAATATTTTCAATTCAAAGTTGCATTAGAAACATGTCATTGTGTTTTAGTTTAACCATTGAAGCATTAAGTCTCTTAACAGAGCAGGACTTAACTGCCTTCTATAATTGAGCTATATCCTAACAGACTACCAAAAAGGTTGATTCATGATAGTAGCATCGGTCTTACCTAAAGCCTGTTGATAGTCTAATAAGGATGTTGATTCAAGGTTGGTAGTAAGATTGGCATAAAGCCTATTGACAGTCTAAAGGTTGATTCAAGGATGGTAGCGTAGATGGCAGATATTAAGTGACAACCTATGTATAAAATTTCTCTAACAAGGTCACACTTAACATTGTGTTTGTAACCTTTAATAGGGTTGGCTCCTAACAGGGCTCACTTTAGAAGAGTGAAAATTTGGGGTACCGGTCCCAGTGGTTTTTTCCCTTAACATGGTTTCCACATTAAAATCCATGTGTTATTTGTGTATGGTTTATTACTTTATTGGTTTACATTTCACATATGCATTTCTGGATTGATTGGTATACTCTGCATATTTACTGAGTATCGGTAAATAAGTTTTACTACTTATCGGTAATCAAGGAGAATAAGGAGAGACAAGGTAAACTGATAGACAGTTATTTATTTCAAGTATTTCAAAGGCATACATCTTGCAGGGACTTAATAATCTGAGGTGTATTGATTGGTGGATTAAATTTTAAAAGGATAAATTTTTGAGGCCACTGATTTTCCCCCCCTCTTAGTTATTTCTAACAACTTGAAATTGAAGTACTGGAGGACTTTCTGAAGGTTCTTGATATGAATATGGAAAATCAGTGTAGTAGGTTGGAGGAGCTGAACTTCTTTCATTAATTATTTTCGTTGGGCTTCCTGGTTTTCTACCCCTCACTATAGGCTAAAAGGAGAGCTCTTTTGGACCTCTAGGCTCTCTCTGCAAAGTTCTTCCTCTCCTAGTATGTGATAGATGTAAATACTCAAACTCTTTTCTACTCCTTTTTTGGATTCTCTTCATGTATCACAAGGAGTCCCACCGGGCATGCCAAAAATTGTTAATGCCTTCAAATATCACCCTAACTCAGGCATTAGGGTATACTAATATCTCATGGTAACAATGGAAACCTTCCTGAGTTGTGGGTGGACTATGATTAAGAAGGAATCTCTAGATTCTAGGTCAGTTCCTATTTGATTTTGAATATCACCTATGACTAATTTCTTATTGGGGAAAAGGGATAAAGATGACTAAAACTGACTAAACATTCACTACTCAACACATAGGCTGACCTAATCCTCACTATTAGGATTTATACCACAAATAGTGACAATTTTGCCAACAAACATGCAACTTTTGGAAAAGGTTATACTTCACAACCCAGAATAGGAATCAAATTAGTTCTCTAATCTATACTGCAAAACACATAACACTTAAGTGTAGAAAAATTTAAAGCACTGATAATAGAAACTTATAAAGATATATGAATAATGGGGACAATCTTTATTATCTTCAAAATCTATAAGATAGTTACATGAGAAATTACAAAAAATACCAAGGAATATGTGCATTCACTTGAACACAATTTGCATAAAATATGAACTGGTGGCTACAAAATGCATGAAAATGGTGAAAGGGAACAAAAATCTTATGAAGTCACCTTCGTCCTAAATTTTGAACCTGTAAAACTGAACAAGAGGCTCATCTATATACTCTCTCATGGATAAATTCAAAAATCTAGCCCCCTCCAAAAGGCCTCTAAATACGCAAAAACCCTAATTCAAAGGCATAATTGATGCCCCTAAATTCAGCCCCTAAAGTTGGCATTTGAAAAATTTACATCTTTACAAAATAAAATGCCAACATATCTGAAATACATCAAAACCCTAACACCATACACATAACCCAACCTCCACAATGTATGAAAACCCTAACCCATGACATAAGTCAACACCCTCACTAGGGTCAACATGACCAATCTTGATGCAAAAAGATCTACATGCATCATGGCGTGAGGTTGAGTTGTCATGGCAGTATGATCATGTGGTCATCATGCACTACACTCTGCAAAGGCATTAACTCCACTCTAACAGTGGATTCCAAATTTACTAACACTTGGGCATATGCATTGTTTTTGTATCTCATTTTTTTTTTTGTAGTTTGTGAAGATGTTAAGTGTTTTTGAAACCCCAACCTAATTGCACCACCATGTTGTATTTTTGCACTATTCTTGGCTTCTCTGCTACTCCTCTATGTTTTTATTGTTGATTTGGAATTCGACACTGTGATGTGGTAATTGCTTTGTCCTTCTTTGGGCTCTTCTCTAATCTTCGAGCTTAAAAATAGCTTAAATTTGTCTTTTCTCCATCTCTTATTGCGACTAGTAATGTACATTCATGGGGTTTGTGCTCAAATTGGCAGTGGGTAATATTGTGAAGTCTAAAAGAGCTTTGGCTCTTCATGTTCATAGCACTTGATTTAACAAAACTCAGACTCTCTCTCGTACACCATGGGCTCTATAAGATCTGGGTCTTCGCATGTCATAGTGTATGGCATTATTTGGGCATGAACTCCATGAAGCTCAAGCTTCACCGCCACTTCTTTGCATGTAACTTATAGATAAGTTACTCTCTTCTTTACTTGGCATTTGCACTTTTTCTTCATCATTGTATTTCATGACCTTTGAAAACTTTAGTTCACTCTAGTTGATGTTTACATTGATTTGTTGCTTCACTATGTTCATTACAATGATATTTGGGGTTTTATCGATCTGGGTATCCATCTTTTACTACAAATGAATCTGGTTTTTTCATTAATTTACTCCTTTACCTCCACCATATTTGTTGTCACCTTTTATTCATGATTTTTTGCTAGAACATTCACATAAGTTGTCTATTGTGACTTGAAATTTGAGCATCATCTATATTGATGTATTATTGTTGTTTTTTATTTTCTCAACTTGAGGTTTTGTTGATCTGGAAGTTCACACCCATGAACATTGCTATCTGCATTTAATAATGAACACATGCAAGCTATCTATTGTTATAACCAAGAGATGAACTCCATCTTCTTTGTCGGCAACACTGTATGTTAAAATCATGGCTTATATGATACCGCCACCATGTCTGAAAGGTTTTATACTCTGTGGAGACCATGCTATCTTTGTGTATAATGTCTCTACTAGATGCCTAAATCTTTGTTTTGGGTTATCCTATCTCTATGTATAATGTCAGAGGTTTTTCATTATATGGACTCACTTTGGAAAATAGTGACAAGTATTACATTCATACACAACTATCACCTCCAATGAAAGAATTACTCATAGGGTTCGAGCATAGGCTCGTGAATCCAATGAGAAATAATGTGAAATCAAGATCAACCATTGAATATGCATCTTTGTTTTGGGTCGGCACAGTTCTGTTAAATATACTCATATTAATTTTTAATTACATACTTTTATTGAAACATAAGTAGCGACACACAATCATAGTATTCCAATATATGTACATAAAATGTTTACTTGATTATGCACATTAACAACACTTCTATTTAGTTCATCACATATGCATACTCTTTTGATGAAAAAACATTGTTATCTGACTTACCATACATGCATTATTTTTTCATTTGTCATCTTATCATGTAGAATAACATAAAATAATGTCACTATTTACTTGAATATGCACTTGGAATACAACATTTATCTTTTAAACATGTAGAATAGCACTGTCATTTATTGTTTGTTTGAATATCCCTTTGAAAATGGATTAAACATATACATTAACAATATCATTTGGTTTTAATTTTTATCAATAACAGTGCCAGAAGTTTTCCCTTTGAAGAAAACATTATTTTGTTCAATTCTTGTATATGTAATGAATATCTTAAAAGACATCACTATTGAGCATGCATATTATCTTCCATTTAATTGCAAGAATGTATATTGTTGTTTTTTGTTTCTCTCTCACTCAAAAATACTAATATTTATAACAACATCAAGATGAACTATTGTGATGATAATAGTGTTTGAAATATGACTATGCATTTCTTAATTTAATCCAATGCAATTGGTTCTTCTGTATATGCATACCTCTTTGTAAAAAAATTAGTGTTCTTCTCTTGTATATGCACTATTTGTTTTATTTCTCATTCTTACGCACTATTATCTGATTATATTGATATTCACATCCATTCCATTTGAAAAAACATTTCATTTAATCTTTTCTTGTGCATAATAGAATACAGTGTTTCCTCATTATTTGATTTGCAATTCTGGTCTTTACACTTGATCATCCATTTCAATCTGGAACATCCATATTTTACGACATCCTTTAATTTCACATGCACCTTCTATTAGAATTATTGTACTCTACAATCTGTATCAATAGCATTTAAACTTGTACCAACCCCTATGAACTGCATCTCTTTCTTTGACATCTTTCCATTCCTAAACTCATGAGCTCCTAGCTTTCTTTAATAATGCATCTTGTGAGGTTTGAGCATGGGTTCATGAAACTCATAGAATTTTTGGTCATCTAGTAGTAGTGAACACATAGATCATGTTTCTTTCTGCATTTTGCATACACTTCTTCTCATTTTTCTACACACACACCATCAAATCAACATGTTAGGTTAGTGGACATAATTAACTAGTAAATTTTTGTGTAAGGGCCACGTGAAATGACATTCATGCATGAATTTTAGTTGATTGGTTGTGTTTACCATCTAAGCATGTTGATGTTCTGAAAAAGGTTTCTCAGCTATAGGAACTAAGTCCGTTTGTTTCATATTTTTCTTGTTTTACAAACAACAACTCTTGAATAATGCAAAATGATAACCATATACAGTAAAAGTTCTCACGGATTTATTTCCCTTTGATACTTTTATTCAATCGATGTAGATGCATACTTTTCCATTGTATTGAAGTTATTGATAGATTTATAGTTCTGAAGATTGATTATTGTATGTTGTTTTGGTTTTCGTGCATTTCTTAGATCCAATTTGGATCTAACTCTTTTCTCTTTTCATGATGCAAGAGAAGACCCTAGACCTAGAATGTAGAACTGACAGGAGGACTTGGACAAAGGACATACATGAAGATTGGATAGAGGACAAACAACCAGCTACCATATTACATAGTCAACATTTAGAAGGAAATACATGCACCCCTACTCATTCTTCTATCATGATTTCTTTTCTGTAATTACCTCTAAGTTTCAATATGAAATAATGTAATATCGAAATAAGATTTTCTTATTACATTCAGTTTGAATGCACAATGTAATGATCAATTATGAATTTGAAAATCTAAATGTGAACAAAACTTTGAGTACAATTTAATCTGATAATATGAATGCAAAAGTAAATGTATTTCATCTTCATTACTTAATATAAATGTTAAAGAGGAGTCCCTTTATGTAATTTTCTATTGTTTATGATTTTCATATTGCAATGTGTAAAATTAGGGTAACACTAGTAACGCAAAATAATTTACTCTTCTAAAGTGAGCTTGGTAAAGAGCCAACCATGTTAAAGGTTACAATGCATACGATTAGGTGTGACCTGGTAAGAGGATTTATCACTAAAATTTCTCCCTTCACCAATCAATCACGATGGGGTTAACAAGAAAATAGTCAACATTCATTTTAATGTTATAATAAAGACTGTTAAGTCCTACTCAATTAAGATATTTTTCTACAATAATGGTTAAACTCATACAGTAATGATCTGACTCAAATACAACTCTATTTTCAGATTTTCAGATCTATGCTAAGTAAATAATACATCTGATCAATAATCACTTCAGTCCCTCTGATTCTTCATACTCTGTTATGCTCGGTAAATACTCTTTTCTATCGCTAGGTGTTGTCTGCAGAATTTATCGGTTCCATCTTCAACCAGTCTGATTAGTCATGCATGAAGTTAATTTCTTCAGCAATATGCATGTGTCCATTTGCATGTATGATTCACAATGAATCTCTTGTCTCTTATATAGATATCATAACTCATTTAATTTCCATCCTTATATTTTGCCGCTTGATCTCCATCATTGATTTTTCCACTTCATACTTCCTCGACACTTGTGTTAAAACCATGTTTTAATGTCTTTCGTCTGATCATCTTGAATTTTTATAGTTGTTTTATCAATATAATTTTTTTTATCAATTAGCTCAATATCATAAACAATTTCCAGCTCAAAATCTTAGTCAGCCTTGACTTGTTTTACTCATTCAATAATGTGATGCGTTAGTGATCCATAGCTTGGTTAAAACTGCGCTCAATATACACTATGTTTTCTTGGTGTCCACTGTTTCAACTAAGTGTATATGAAACTCTTCAATTACCGACCACATATACTTTGTTTATTTAAGATCTTCAATCCATAATTGATTTTTGTTACCACGAGATAATCAAAATAAGTTGACATCAATGAAAATACATTAACTGATTAATGTCTATCATCTCATTAGTATCTTGGTTTATCATCAACTCAATGGCTTCAAACATACAATTAGTTGTAGTTCATCAACATTTTCATTTCTTTTTATTCATCTTAAGTCTAAGAAAAAATCACCACTTCAATGGTATTATAGATAGACCAACGGTTTGCGTTTTCTTTTTGTCATATTAATTCTAAGAAAAATTGTACTACTTCAATTATATTATAGATAGACCAACCATTTTGCACTTTATTTTAGTCTTCTTAATTGTAATAAAAAATGCACTACTACAATGGTATTATTGTCTCAACATTCAAGTTCAATTTCCCATTTCTTCTAATCATTTTCATAAGGAGGTGTGTTTCAATTTATTTCAAAATTTGGAATAGTGGAAATTAACAATTTCCCTCAGTCAAAGTATTTCTATTAGGTTGATAATTACTTTATACAAATATTATGTTATAACAATTATCTATTTTTCTACCTAACAAGTATGTTTTGACATATTAGTTAGATAAATAAAAAAAATTATACTCTAGAATTCGATGTACATGTCATAATTGTAAAATAGAAAGGAACATCATTACTTTCACTATGAGCATGGAGATGTGTCTAAATGAAATTTCATGGTGATTTCTGAAACAAACATCCACATATTGTAAAAAAAGATATAATAAACAACAAAGAGTTTGCTGCCCTGCTGACATGTTCAACTCTTGGATTGATCAATTGTTTGCTTTTTCTTTTAGTCATATTAATTATATAAAAAAGGCAGTACTAAAATGGTAATATTGTTTCTTATGTATAATTTTATCAACCTTATCTCACTCACTTTTACATTTGTTCTCATCATTTTTGTTATTGAAGTGTGCTTCAATTTATTTTGAAATTTCAGTCAAAGTATGCATTAATACCGACATTTATGTGGTTATCTTTATAAATAATTTTGCCATTATTTCCATCTTTTTTTATTAACTATATGGATTAACCTCGAGTATAATATTGTTGTATCAATAATTCAGATACATTACTAGCCTATGGGTATATTTTGTATGAAAACGTAGTTACTTAAATGTTTCAACTTTAAAAGTTTAGTTACTAAGCTGTCGACGTGAACCCTAGTGTGGAATATCATTTTGTGTATGGTTATTATGGAATAGAAGGGAGTAGGGTGCCAAGACATTGGTGATGACATGACTATCCTAAAGAATAATCATGGCACCTAGACATAATCAACCTATGAGATATTGCACACATGCTCTTTGATGCTGTAGAAATCTATGGTGTTTGTTAAGCGTAACTGATTTGAAATGATTAAAGGTCTATAATATATTCAATTAAAAGAAATCTCTCTGTAACTTTTCTGCCAAAACATATTTTTGAATTACTTTCAAGGAGGAAATCACTTGAGGGGAACCTCCCCCCTTCCCGGAGACCATATTCTTGACCTTCCCTCCGATTCAGGGATAGGTACTTCAGATGCCCTGCCACATCCTACTCCCAAGGCTGACTAGAAAGGTGTGTTGGTTGGGACCCAGGTTTAATTGGACACCACCTTAACACTTGATACCATTATGGAGGAAGGCACAGAGATCACTCTCCTTGATTAGGTTGTGGAAAAAAATATTGTGGAACTCAATTTCGTTCTGGTTGGACATTTTTTTCCACTTGTGTCCCTCCATTGACATGGTTCAAAAATGGGTGGGAAACCACTAGAAGCTAAAAGGGTGTTTTTTGGTTTCTACCATGCCCAAGTGACTCTTTCTCTTCCGATTCATGGCTGCACAAGACCTATCTTCCATTCTTTTTGGCTCTTAGCTTTATTGTCTCCTCACCTTGGCTAAGTGGAAGTCAAGCTTTGACCCTTCTGTGGATCTCAATAGGATGGTGCATGTCTGCATCCGCTTCCCTAGGCTACCACTCAATTTTTGAAATGAACAGGTGTTTAGATGGACTGGTAACTCAATTGGGCACTACATCTCGGTAGATCTGGTAACCCTTTCCAAATCTCGTGTGGTTTTTTCTTATTTTTATGTGAATGTGTCTATCAATAAGACTCTCCCCAACTTTGTGGTCCTTGAGTATAAGCTGGGTAAATGGACACAAGGTATGGTCTATGAGAATGCTACCCTTTTCTGTGAATGCTTCAACTCCAAGGGCCACACCAGGAAGGATTGTAGGGCACCTAGAAGGCCTGAGCTTTATTTGAAGAAAATAGTTATAGAGATGAGGGTTTATGAGGTTATTGGTACCCACTCTTCCTCAGGGTCTATCATCTCACCCATAAAAATGGATGCCTCCAACTTGAATGTTGTGGGGTGACTCAGGTACAAGGTTGTGAAACCAAAAAAGTGTCAGTTTCTAAACTATTTGGTCTGGAAGATGGTGAAATACCTATGGGCAATGAGCAGGGGACTGATGAGGGAAACCCGGTTAACATAGAGTCAATGACCAAGCAATGTATCAGCCCTATTCTTGTAGTCCCATAGATGTAACAAAGAAGCTCTGATACCACCAACTCAGTGACGAACACTTTACAAAGTACCATCCTAGGTCTAACACTCTTGCAGACAAAACTCAATGTTTCTTTACTTGTGAGAAACACATCTGGGGGCTCCTCATCTCCTCTTGTAGTGGAAGTTGTTCTCAACCACATGGCCTTTGGTTCCCCAATTATTCTCAGATTCTCCTCCCCCAATGAGATCCTAAAGAGCGGAGAACAGGAATGGAAAACTCAACAAAAGAATACAAGGCCAAAAAAATTAATGTGGGGGTGGACACCAAACCGGGTTGGCCGACGGTCAGAGCTAGAAGAAAAAGAAGTACATTAAAGGATATTGATGTAGGAAGGCAAAAAACCTTGGATCTCAACCAAAAAGGTAATAAATGATTGTTCTATCATGGAATATAAGGGTGCTTAATAAACCTCAAAAACAACTTGCTGTTAAGTAGTATATCTTTGATTATAAGATTACATCCTTTTAATTCAAGAGGTTAAAATGTCCTATGATAAGTTTGAGGTGTTGGTGGGAAGGCTATGAAATAGGGAAAATTTTCTCTACTCTAAGGCTCAAGGGGCTTCGTGAGGTATTGTGACTCTCTGGAACCCTTCCAAGGTTAGGGGTGATGCTTACAGTTTATCCCACCATCACCTGGTAGTGGCCTTCACCTCTCTAAAGGATGCCTGGCTCCTTTTTAACATCTATGTTCCTAATACCCGCCAGGGGAGAAGGGAGGTTTGGGAAGAAATAAAGTTGTCTTTCTCAAGTCTCCAGGATTCTAGACTCATAGTGGTGGGAGAATTTAATTCTCCTTTGTTCCCTTATGAGAAATCTAGAGCCAATATGGACTACACTGATAGCATGGAAGACCTATCTAGCTTTGTCAGTGATAATGGTCTTTATGATGTAGAGCTAAGGGGTAACCCTTTCACTTGGACCAACAATAGAAAAGGGAATCATCTCATCCATTTTTTCCTTGACTGTGTCTTCCTATCCTCTTCCTGGGATTTGGGAGTGGCCTCCTCTTTGGTCGCACTCCCTAGAACAACTTTGGATCATAACCCCCTCCCTCTTAATTGAATGGATGTACGATACCCTTATCCTGCACCTTTCAGATGTGAGATTATGTGGGCATCCTACCCAAGCTTCCATGATAAGATCTAGCAGTGATGGTCTACCCCAATGAAAGTCTCAGCCATGTTTAGGGTTGCTTCCAATCTTGAGCTCATCAAAGGAGCTATTAAAGGCTAGAGAAAATTCACCTTCAGAGACATCTTCTATACAAAGAAGGCTTTAACTGAGAAACTTGATGCTCTTAAAGGGAAAATGGAAAGGGGTAATCTCTCAGGTGAACTACACATTAAGGAAGAAAATAATAGGAGATGCTGGAAGGATACCCTAGCTAATGAAGAAGTTTTCTGGAAACAATGATCCTAGGTTTTATGGTTGAAGGAGGGAGATTATAACACTTCCTTTTTTCATTAATCATCCTGTAAGCACAAAAAAAGGAATTCCATCACCAATCTCTGGAACTCAGGGGGTCTAGAAATATCTGACCCTATTGTGCTAGGGGGCTTAGCCATTGATTATTTTTCCAAAGATTTCACCAACATAAATTTAGGGGACTTTGTTAGCTTCCAAGACCATCTCATTTCTTAGCTCCCTAGGGCTATCACGAGTGATGACAATAATATTCTCATGTCAAGGGTTAGTGATGAGGAGGTTTGAAAGGAAGTTTTCTCCATGGGATCCTACAAAGTCCCTAGTCTGGATGGGTTTCCCCAGGCCTTCTTCCCAGAATTTTTGGATATTATCAGTTATGATGTCATTCGTGTTGCCTGGGACTTCATTAGATGTAAAAAATAACCTTAAGAAACTTAATGATACCTATATTGTCTTGGTCCCCAAATGTGTTGAGCCCAAAATTATGGAGGATTTTGGACCTATTAGCCTTTTCAATAATCTCTATAAAGTCTTCTCTAAAATTATGGTTAATCGCGTCAAACCTCAGCTTGACAAAATGATTAGCCCCAATCAGAAAGGATTTGTCCCCAATCGACAATTAATGGATGCTTCCATCACTAGTCATGAAATTATTCATTCTATTGATCATAGTAGGGTGGCTGGGATGGCTCTCAAGATGGATGTTTCTAAAGCCTATGATAAAGTGAACTGAAATTTCATTTACAAATTCATGTCTTCTTTTGGCTTCTCACAGCAATTTATAGCCCATATTCAAGTTTTCTTGGAGATTGAGATTCTCGGTGTTGTTTAATGGAAAACCTAGTGTAAAATTTTCCCTAGGTAAGGGTCTTCACCAAGGGGATCCCCTATATCCCTACCTCTTTATTCTTCTTGTGGAAGCCCTTGGCCATAGCATGATGCAGATGTCTCAATCGAGAGTGACTGAGGGGATCAAGCCGGCTACCACTCTAAAACTAGCAATCCTGCTGAAATTTGTTGATGACACCTTCTTCTTTAGGGAAGCTAGGATGTGGAAGTGGCTGCTAGACAATTATGCTACTGCTTAGGGTCAACATATCAAATATAAAAAAAACTAAATGTTCTTTAACACTGAAAACCTGGTGTAGAGAAATTTTTTAAGATTCTAGGATGCCAAGCTGATAAGATTCCTACCACTTATCTTGGCCTTCCATTGACTCTCAAAGATGTTAAGAATGAATTTTGGAATACTATCATTGAATGGTCCCAAAAAGAAGCTGGCAGGCTGGAAAGGTAAACTTCTAAGTAATGCTGGTAAGCTACAACTCCTTTCTACTTCCCTACAAAGCATTTCTATTTATTTTTTTATCTATTTTTAAATTATCAGGTTTCATGGTTGAAAGCTTGAAAAAATTCAATGCACCTTCCTTTGGTCTGGGTCAAAGGAAAAGAAATGCCTTCCACTTTTTTGCTATCATAAGGTATGTTGTTGGAGATTTGTTTTTGTGCAGTTGATTGATTGTATGTTTGTCATTGAAGACAACATATAATACACAGTAGTGATTCTATAAGTACTTATCAGAATGATGATATCAAGCCTTGCATGGTTAGATACATGTTTTAGACATGTTTATTATCTTATGTTCATACACGCAGATCTAGATATGATGTTTCAGTCAAGTTGTGTAATTCTGTTATTGGCAGTTACAGTTCTGGAAGAGTATTTGTTCAGAGTCGATGTATGTAACATGTTTCTTGAGTTGTACCCATCTTCATGATATGCTTTTGTATATTCATGATTAGTTATCGGTTTATGATATTTATCTAAAGGTGCCAAACATGTTTCAAGAAGATTGCAAAGTTAGTTAATCTGGTGAGGCCGACTTAGTGAAGTGTCGCGTCTATTCAGTTTGTGTTTCATGGACTTAATATTGTTTGCATACCTAGTAGAGCCGAAAAGGATGTTATGAAGAGTTGTCTTATAGGTCCCATGATCCCATACTTTGAGGAAGATACTTATAGAAAGTCATTAGTGATACGCTAAGTGTGAATGATACAAAAAGAGACAGAAGATGTATAGAGAAGAATATCAGATGTGGTTCATTCATCAAGAGTCTATGTGACGAAGAAGAAGAAGATTAAAATACATTGGAACTAATCAAGATAGTAGGTCTACTCTATAGTTCATCATCAGATATAGTGCATATCTATTCTATGGAAGGTTTTAGCCTTCACCATTGAAGCAATGAGCTTTTGGATAGTGAGTCCACCACCCCTAACAGGGTTATTTATAAAAGACTCCTAACAGGGTCAGACCCTTAACCAGGTCACTATACTTATTGCATTGTAAAGAACAAATCCTAAGAGGGTTGGAAGATCTTCTAATAGAGATTACTATAAACAAGTATAGTTCATTGTGGGTGTTAATTCCCACCAGGGTTTTTACCATTTGGTTTCCCCGTAATCAAATTGTGTGTTGTGTACTGTGTTATCTGATTAAGCATTTACTTTATTTTATTCTAAAGTGAAGGAAGGAAAAAGAATTAAAGTTACTAATAATTGATTCATCCCCCCCTCTTAGTTATCCTTTGGGACTATTCTAACAATTGGTATCAGAGCCAAGTGCCTTGGAGAAGAATCCTAACAACTTAATGTTTAGAAAAGAGATCCCTAAGTTCGATGGAGAAAATTATCTGGATTGGAAAAAAAAATGATAACATATCTACAGTGTGTTGGCTTTGAGATCTTGGAGATAGCTACGCAAGAAGTTGTTATTCCATCTTTGAAATACCTTGCAAATAATAATGCTACTAATAGACAAAAGAAAACATTTACCAATAATGCAATTGCTAAAGTAGCCCTAATCAGCACCCTATCCAATAGTGAATTTTCTGAGATCAATAAAATTAACAAAGCATACACCATATGGAATTATTTGGAAGATATGTTTGAAGGAAATATTCATGCAAATAATGAGTGTAGGAAGACATGGAAAAAGAAATAGAACAGTCTTGAGATGTTACCTGAAGAAAATATTAGAGCTTACAATCAAAGGATAAATGAAGGTGTATCTAGAATCAGAAAAAATGGTGGAGAAATATCAGAAGAAGATATAATGGAAAAGTTGTTAACTACCTTAACATCAGACTATGAAAGCAAGATAAGAATTCTAGAGGAAACCATGCAATTCTCACAATACTTCAAGAGAGAGAGTTTGATCAGTAAAATCTCTGCATTTTAGATATCAAGATTGAAGACTGAACCTAAAAGTGAAACAACTTTCAAAGCCTCAGTCCATGGTAAGAAATCCTTACACATCTCTAGCCATAATGAGAAAGAATAAGTTGATGAAGAACTAGAAGAGATCATTGCTATGATTTCCAAAAGAGAAAAGAAATGAAAAGGAAAATATGAAGGACAACTTCCATTCAAATGTTTTTCATGCAACAAGATTCGTCACTTTTTGCATCTAAGTGTCCCACACGAGTCAAAAAGTTCAGATCTGATTACAAACCTAAATATAAGAAGGAATGTTATCATGCTGAAGAAGGTGTAACTGATGAAGATTTAGGAAAAGATGAAATTGGATTCATTTCCCTTAGAGACATGGAAAAGTTGCTTGAGGAAATAGACATTGTAGATGAAAAGGAAGAACAAGAGTTAGCCCTAATTTCCAAAGTAGACATCAGAAATGATTTGATCATTGATAGTGGATGCTCTCATCATATGATAGGTGACAAAGAAAAATTTGTTCATTTATAAAAATACAAAGGTAGTATGGTTAGATTTGGAGATAACACTCCTATACCTATCATAGGTAGAGGTTCCATCACCTTGGATGGAAAGAACAAGATAGATTATGTTCTATATGTTGATGGATTACATCATAACTTGCTAAGTGTTGGATAAATACTTGACAAAGGTTATCATTTGGAGTTCAAAGAAAACAAGTGCATCATTAACAACAAGGATGGAGACATGATTGCATCAGGCTCCAAAACAAAAGGTAATGTTTTTCAGCTAAATTCTGATGTAAGTTGTTTTGTTGCAAAAGTGGATGATAGTTGGTTATGGCACAAAAGACTCTATCATATCAATTTTCATAACATAGTAAAGATAAGTAATGTCAAGGTAGTCAGAGACCTTCCTAGTATTGCAAGACCAATTGACACAATGTGTAGGGAATGTGTTATGGGAAAGCATGTAAGGAGTTCTTTCAGAAGCAAGCAAAACTCAGCTGAAAACAAATTGGACCTAGTGCACATAGATTTATGTGGTCCTACCCAAACAAGATCATACTATGGAGAAAGGTATTTCATTTTGTTTGTTGATGATTTTTAAAAGATGATGTGGGCAGCATTATTAAAAGAAAATTTTGAAGCCTTTGAGAAGTTCAAAATATTCAAAGCTAAGGTTGAGAATAAATCTTGATTAAAACTGAAATGTTTGAGATCAGACAGAGGAGGAGAGTTCACCTCTGATCAATTTTATGATTACTGTGAAGAACATGGAATAAAAAGATAGTTGAGTGCTCCTAGAACACCTCAACATAATGGGATTGCAGAAATGAGGAACATGATTATACTTGATACAGCATGCACTATGATGATTGAAGGAAAAGTTGCGCACACATATTGGAGAGATGCAATGAATACAACAATCTATACTATCAACAGAACTCAATTAAGGTCAGGCACAAATAAGACACCCTATGAACTTTTGTTTGGTAATGTACCTACAGTAAATTATTTCAGAATCTTTGGTAGAAATTGCTACATCAAGAGAGATGATGGTGTTGGTAAGTTTGATGTCAGGAGTGATGAAGGTATTTTCCTTGGCTACTCTACAAAAAGAAAAGCATACAAATGGTTCAATTTGATATTGAAAAAGGTAATTGGAAGTACTCATGTAAAAATTGATGAGAAGTTTATGGTTCAAGAGAGATACTATAAATATGCACCTATGATTGAAGATGAACCCAGGCCTATCAACAAAGATACTATTATTGAAGAAATGTTTGATTGTATAGATGTCTCATGCAATGATCGTGAATCAAGCAGAGAAGAATCACAGATTACAGAAGAAGAAGTAACACCTAAGGTTCCTAAATTCACATCTAGATACCACTCTAAAGATGATATCATTGGAGATCAGAGCAACAATATTTTGACCAGATCAAAAGAAAAAAGTCTAATAATGGATGAAGAGGTATGTTTACTTTCATAGATTGAACCTTTAAGTGTTGAAGATGCTTGTAATAATTCTGATTGGAAAAATGCAATGAAAAAATAATTAGATTAGATAATTAAAAATGATACATGGGAATTGGTCCCTAGACCCAGTGACAAAAATGTGATTGGAACAAAATGGGTATGTAGAAACAAGATGAATTAAGATGGTACAGTAGTAAGAAACAAAGAAAGATTGGTATGTAAAGGATATGCACAGAGAGAAGGAATAGACTACAATGATACATTTACCCCTGTGAGTAGACTGGAAGCCATAAAATTTTTCTTGGCCTATGCAACATTCAAAAACTTTAAAGTTTATCAAATGGATGTAAAGTCAGCTTTTGTGAATGGTGACTTGAAGGAAGAAGTGTACATAGAATAGCCTGAAGGATTTAATCTTTCAGATAAACTAGACATGGTATGCAGATTGAAGAAAGCACTCTATGGTCTTAAAAAGGCCCCAAGATCTTTGTACGAGAGACTTGATAGTTATCTTACCAAGATTGGATTCAAGAAATGAGTAGTAGATTGTAACCTATTCACAAAAAGAGACACCTGATGGATTACTACTAGTTTCCATATTTGTTGATGACATTATCTTTGGAGGTAATGACAAGCTCAGTACAACATTTGCAAAAGAAATGCAGAATGAATTTGAAATGAGCATGATTGGTCCTATAAAAATTTTTTTGGGACTAAATGTAAAGCAGATAGATAAAGGTATATTCATTAATCAGTCAAAGTATGTGAAGGAAATATTGAAGACCTTTAAAATGGGAGAATGTAAGCCAGTATGCACCCCTATGATAATAGGAAGCAAGCTTTCAAAAGATGACGATTCTACAGTAGTTGATAAGACATTGTACAAATTTGTGATTGGAAAAATCATTTATCTAACTCAATCTAGACCTGACATATCTAATGCAGTTGGCATCGTTGGAAGATTTGCAGCTAAACCCAAGAAGAATCACCTAATGGAAATCAAGACAATATTCAGATATCTTAAGGGAACTATAGACTATGGTTTATGGTATCCTAAATCAGAGAATGTACAACTTCATGTGTATACAGATGCAGATTGGGTAGGTTGTATTGATTATAGGAAGAGTACTTCTGGAGGAGCATTATTTCTTGGAGACAGGTTGGTTTATTGGATAAGAAATAAGCATAACTATATTTCTCATTCAACAACAAAAGCTGATTATGTTGCAGCAACACTGAATTGTTCAACCATGGTTTGGATCAAGCAGATGGTTAAAGAATTTGGTTGATTAACCTATTGCTATTCACTGTGATAAAACTAGTACTATTAACATGTCTAAGAACCCTGTGATGTACACAAAGACAAAACACATAAAGATCAAGTACCATTTTTTAAGAGAAAAGGTTACAGACAAAGAAGTAAAATTGGACTATGTGAGAACCAAAGAACAGGTGGTAGATATTTTCACAAAGCCTTTATCAAAGGATACTTTTGAGTATCTCAGGGAGAATTTGGGAGTAATTCCCTCTCCTGAGTCTAATTAGACAAAGCAGAAAGAAAATCAGTCCTTAGTGACTAATGAATGGTTGACTACTATACTAATGGAGTAGTACTTGTGCCTAATTTTTATGGCACCCTTTGCCATTGATGTCAAAGGGGGAGTATATAGTAAGGGGGAGAATATACTCTGGGGGAGTATAAAAACTGTTAGAAGAACTAAAGTACTGTAGAGGAATCTTTGATGAGGATATTGAGAAGATTGTAAAAGAAAGAGGACACCATGAGTAGAGGATGTTTTTAATATCATATGTTGCCATCAATGTCAAAGGGGGAGATTGATGAAGATTGTTTCTGTGCAGTTGATTGATTGTATGTTTATCATTGATGACAACATATAATACACAATAGTGATTCTATATGTACATAGAAGAATGATGATATCAAGCCTTGCATGGTTAGATACATTTTTTAGACATGTTTATTATGTTATGTTCATCCACGCAGATCCATATATGATGTTTCAGTCAAGTTGTGTAATTTTGTTATTGGCAGTTACAGTTCTTGAAGAGTATATGTTCAGAGATGACATATGTAACGTGTTTATTGAGTTGCACCTATCTTCAAGATATGTGTGTGTATATACATGATTAGTTATGAGTTGATGATAGTTATCTAAAGGCCTCAAATGTGTTTCAAGAAGATTGCAAAGTTAGAGTTAATTTGGTGAGGTCGACTTAATGAAGCGTCGCGTCTATTCAGTTTGTGTTGCATGGACTTAATATTGTTTGCATGCTTAGTAGAGCCGACAAGGATGTTAAGAAGAGTTGTCTTACAGGTCCCATGATCCCATACTTTGAGGAAGATACTTATAGCAAGTCATTAGCGATACGCTAAGTGTAAATGATATGAAAAGAGACAGAAGATGTACAAAGTAGAATATCAGATGTGGTTCATTCATCAAGAGTCTATGTGAAGAAGAAGAAGAATATTACAATAGATTGGAACTGATCAAGAAAACATGTCTACTCTATAGTTCATCATCAGATATAGTGCATATTTGATCTACAGAAGGTTGTAGCCTTCACCATTGAAGTAGTGAGCTTTTGGACAGTGAGTCCACCACCCCTAACAGGGTTATTTGTAAAAGACTCCTAACAGGGTCAGACCCTTAACCAGGTCACTATACTTATTGCATTGTAAAGAACAACCCCTAACAGGGTTGCAATATCTTCTAACAGGGATTACTATAAACAACTATAGTTCATTATGGGTGTTAATTCCCACCATAGTTTTTACCATTTCATTTCCCCGTAATCAAATTGTGTGTTGTGTACTGTGTTATCTGATTAAGAATTTACTTTATTGTATTTTGAAGTTAAGGAAGGGAAAAAAAATTAAAGTTAATGATAACTGATTCACCCCCCTCTCAGTTATCCTTTGGGACTATTCTAACATATGTCTTCCCAAATCCCTTGGGGGCTTGAGTTTAAGGAAAATCCCCAACCTTAATAGAGCTCTGCTATCCAAAATGGCATGGACCTTGGTTTGGGGGACTAATGATTGGTGCAAAATCATGGAACCTAAGTATCTGGATGGGCGTTGCTATTGTAAACTCTTCATGGTGAAGGGCCACCTTGGGGGCTCAAAAATATGGAATAGCATTCTAAAATACAAAGGTATCATGGAAAAGGGGACCATTTGGTTGTTAAGAAATGGTAAGGATAATAGGTTCTAGGATGACCCTTGGCTATCAGATGCCATTCTTGGGAACTCTCGGTTCTATCAGCTGAGGAACATTCTGACCCTTGGTATTGGTTCACTGGTTTCCAACTTTATCTCTAATGGTAAGTGGATTGATCTCCTCCCACATCTTTAGGGCAGACCGAACCTAATCAAACTAGAAACCAAACTTTGTGATTTTTTTCTTTCAGTTTGCTTTCCTATCATAGACCAACCTGATAGATTGTTATGGAGACACACTCAACATGGCAGGTTTTCTCTCAGATCAGCCTATGGTTTTCTCATCAATGACAATGCTGACACTTCTTATTGGATGAGGGTTTGGTAGCTCCAATTAATCCCTAAAGTTAACTTCATTTGGTGGACAATTCTATATGGGAAAATCCTCACCCTGGATAATCTGGACCCTTGAAAATTCTCGCCCTTCATTTGGTGGACAATTCTCCATGAGAAAAGATAAGGGAAGTTCTAACCATATCATGCTTCACTGTGAGTTTTCTATTGGGATATGGCAAGAGATCCTCTCCAGACTCAACCTTCCTTGGGCTTCAAACCATAGCATCTAGGATATCTTACTTGAGTGGCACTCACCCTCACAAGACCCACTGATAAAACTCTTGTGGAACCAGATTCCCCCTATATTTTGTTGGGTCATTTGGAAGGAATGCAATAACATGATATTAAGAGATACAAAACTCACTAAAATGGATATCTTCTATCTCGGGTATAAAATTTTATAGGAAAATCTGTTGGTGGGAACCAGAAAAAGACCTAATTTCCCCCCCTCTGATTTTGACTAGAAGATTGCTAAAGATTGGGGATTGGGTAAGGGGTTTTCCAGATTTGACAAAACTAAAATCAGAGCTAGAAAGGAGACTGTTTGGGGTCCCCCTTAGGCCTGCTAAAACTAACTTAATTTTGATGGGTCTATCTAAGGTGGGCTACAAGATGGACATGGAATCATACATGATCACTGTGGGAGAATGGTGGTCGCTTATGCTGGTCACCTCGTTGACCACTTGGTAAATCAAGTGGAGAGTATGGCTCTCTTATGGGGGCTGAATTTTCTCTTAACTTAGGATGAACCAGGATTGAAATTGAGGAGGATTCCAAGATTATTATTAAGGCTACTGGTGGAAACTCCCAGTCCAGGTTGAGAGTTGACCATATCATGTTTGATATAAAAGATTTGATGGGTCACTTTAGTAAGACAACTATAAAACACATTTACAGGGAAGGGAATTTAGTTGCTGATTCTATGGCTGATGTAGGATTGCAGATGGATGGTTTATGATGCCAGAGGGATGCTACTCAGCTACCAAAGAATACTCAAGACTTGCTTACACAGGAAATGAGAGGTACCACTAACAAAATTTAGAATGTTTAAAAATCAAAGGTTGATTTGGGTGCTAAATGATGGACCTAAGGGATCTATTCATTTCAAATTTGTTGTGAGTTATCATTGAAAATGTCATGTTTCCTCCACTGGTGGGTTCCCCAATTCCTCTTGGCGGTGGACATGGCCTGCTGGTGCCATTTCTTCCATAAAGTACCATTATATCTTTAAGTGACATTTGAAGCAAGTGTGATTTATTGAGATTAATAAAATATTTGGTGAGGATTTCATTGATGGAGAAAATGAGTTACAGTACCTCTCCCACATGTTAACCCCTATGGCATCATTGGCACTATTTTTCAATATTAAAAGTCAATTATTATTGTAGTTATGGCTCGCAAAATGATAGAACTTTAGGGCCAATATATAATTTCAATTTTTCCATTTCATGCAACTTCTCTTATTTGAACTCCTACTCTGGTTTGTATTGGTGTTGTATCTTGTAGGGTTTATGCTCTAGCTGGCCATGAAATAAAACACTACAAAATGATCTCTCAGTAGTTTTCCAAAACTTGGAATGAGATAAGTGTCACCATAAATAGAATCACATTTGAGATCAATGAGGAGGTCATAGGAAAACCATTGGTATTCCTACTATGGGTCAGAAATATAAGAAAACAATTAAAACATAGGAGAAAACATAGTTTGATAATTTTTTTGTGAAGGATGACAAGCCGCTGTCCAAAAATGCCAGATACAATAGGGTTGACCTGCCCGAATTCTAGCCGAAGATATGCAAGATGGTTA
Organism: Thuja plicata; assembly: GCA_018584345.1. Lineage (NCBI taxonomy): Eukaryota > Viridiplantae > Streptophyta > Pinopsida > Cupressales > Cupressaceae > Thuja > Thuja plicata. The sequence goes on from MU227013.1 coordinate 3,844,943, forward strand.
TGAAGTATTTCACCCTGGAGGGTCATTTAGATACATTTTACAATTACCACCTCCCTTTTTTAAACCACCTTAGGCACAAGTTGTTGATCTCCTTGCCCTTTTATCTTTTTCATTCCTTGGAAATGACTGTGGCTTTCATGAATGAATCGATTTCAATGGGTAAGAAACATATTTACCTCCACGAGGGGCTTATTTTAAAAATTTACCATTTCCACTGTGCCCTCTACCCTCCTCCGATCATGGAAATTACCCAAGCTTCCCAGAAAAATATGTCACCCTTGGTCTCCCTCAACCAGGGCCTTCCCACATCCTCTAGTTCTATTGGAGGCTCTACCCCTGCTGCTAGTCATAAGTCCTCTGAAACCCACCCAACCCCTGGCTCATAGGCTAGTTCCAAGCATGACCTAACCCACGAGGTTTCACCCCAGCCATCCAAAAAATGAAAGAAAATTTACATTAACCTGGAGTGCCTTCAGAATACTAACCCCTGACCTACCAATAGCCTCCAGTCCTCTTGTCTTTCCAAGGAGAAGGGGGAAAGAGCTATGAAGGAATTATTTGATAAAGAGGATGTCTCAGTGGAATATCCTAGCAAAGATGAAAACTAGAATAATTATGATAATGAGGTGGAAAAGGATACTATCCATAATATTATGGCTTAAGAGGGAAAGGAAGATATTTCCCCTGACACTATGGTGGAGAACCCTAAAGGTGTTGTGGGTAATGGCTTGGTTGGGAAAATCAAGTACCATATTATTAATCTAGAAAGTATGGTGGCTAAGTTGAGTGGGGACCTTGCCAATACTAATAGGAGGTTGGTGTATGTCATCAAATTTTACCTCAAATTCATGCATGCCTCTTCCACAACCCTCTGTTTGTTGAACAAGAAGGCCTCTCCTAGGAAGGAGTCTGCGAAAGGAAACCGTGAACTCTTCAAGTTTGGGAATGAGGAGTGGGTAGACTTGCTGCTATAAAAGCACTTATGGGATGAAAAAGTATCCTACTAATGGTGAAGGGTGGTAAGGTTTTTTTTTACACTTCTTCCCCAAAGGCCTATAGTTGGGATAGTTTCATTAATTATAGTTTTAATCTTAAGACTTTAAATTTGATTAATGGCCCTGTGTGGCATGGTATAATTTTTTGGTTGTTGGACTTTGATACTATTCATATGTGGGGTTCTGATACTTTATGCTTCTAGTTTAGCCTCTATGTTTTGGTTCTTGATAGAGGTAGATGATGTGTCTTTTCTTCATGTTGTTGTCTAGGTTGATTTAATATGGTGTTAAGTCTGTTCTTGTCACCTTTCTTTTGTACCTCGGGTCAACACCCTCTTGCTGGTGCTTATATAAAAAACCTATGGGATATTACATGAATAATATTCTTCATAGCTTTCATTTCAAGATCAAGTCTAACTATTGGATTGGGCAACGTTTTGTGATGTTTCACCCCATTCTGATGTGTAAACAGAGAAAACATAGTTATTTTGGCTGGAGTTCCAAATGAGTGGATCGCGCCTTATCAATTTGAAATTTATTTTAAGTCCATTTTCAATCTAATACTAATTACCTAGATACCCTTGTATCACACATGTAAACAAACTCCTTGTTAATGCATATTTGATTGTGATCATACCCTATATATTTATTGTTCATTTGATGTTTACTAAGTGTGATATGATTTGGTGTTCATTATATTTATTTATTTATTATAGTGGAGCAGTCAAATGATCCTTGTTGTGTTTTATCTTCTTTCACATTTTGAAATATTTGTTGGGTCCATTTGAAAATTTCAAGAATCTTCACTGTGAATGCTAAATATTTGTTGGGTCCATTTGAAAATTTCAACAGCCTTCACTGTGAATGCTAAACATTGTATAGTTAGAAAATGGAAGCACTTCCATTGTAAACTAATTTAACCTTCTGAGTAAATGGTTTGGGGTCATGTCAAGTGCCTTGAATGGGTCTCTGACTTGGTTCTATCTTTTTCCCCTATTCTACCCCATTTCCCACTTTTTTAGCCTATTTCTAACTTCCTAAACTATAAACTGAGATTTTTGACCTCGGGATGAAAATTCACCTTTCTGGGTCAAGGTCGACCTCAGCCTTGACCTAGGGAAAGGTAGACCTCACCCTTGACCTAGGTCAAGGTCAAGCTCACCCTTGACCTAGATTAGAATCAACCTTTTTCTGGCCCAAGGTCTAGATTTCAGATTTCTAAGATTTTTAGATCTTGGGCTTCGGAAAAGTTTAATTCCCGGTTCTGGGTCGGCTGTCCTGGTCTTTGAAGAAAAAATTCTTAAATTATATTTAATATAGGTCCAATTTTAATGGCATGGGTCTAATGATAATTTAATTCTCCTATTTAGGCCTCTCTAGAAGATTGTGCCCTAGATTTGTATATAAGGAAGTTTTCTCCTCTCATTTTCTCTAACCACTAAATAAGTTAAAGCTAAGGAGAAAGATTTGAAGAAAGCCAAGTAGCCAGTGAAGAAATAATTTATTCTCAAGAACTCAAGTAGTAAATCACTTCTCAAGCACCCAATTCATCAAGGAGATCCATTGGTAGCCATTGAAGGATTCAAGCTCTATGGAGCCCTCTTGTTGAAGATTTATCCATCCACATCCATGTAAGCGTCTTCCTCTTCTAAGAACCATTCAAGATTTGTGTTAAATATCTACGAACAAATGATTTGAGACATCCTATATCCTAAATTCCACATTCTAGGTCCATTTGGTGCATACATACTTGTGGATCTAAGGATTCAAATCTACCACAATGGTTTTTATACAAGCAAGGTGATTTTGTTTATTTACTTTGTTTATTTATGTAATTTCAATTATCATTTAAGGTTAATTCCAAAACTAGGGTTTGACCAAGGAAAAACCCTCCCCGCCAACAAACAAACCATTTTTCTTGTAGGTATAGGTTTGGAACAATGAATTTAAGTGCTAATATGGATACCCTTTTCGACAAACTTTTGAGATCCAAAAATAGATTTTTTGTCAGAGTTGTGGAGCTCAAGGTCAATATTTTGGGGTCAAGAGTGACATTTTGTGGTCAAAGTTAACCCTGACCTAGGTCAAGGATGACCTCAACCCTGACCTAGGTCAAAATCCAAAATTTTGGGTCAAGATCGACATTGACTTGAGGGTTAGAATCAAACTTTCTCTGAAAAGGAAAAGATTTCTGGGTTTTGTAGATCTTGCAGTTTTAGTTCAGAATCTTGGAAATCAATAATTTTTAAGACTGTCTAACAGGGTTTTCAATGGGTTATTTTTTGGAGGTAAGTATTTCATTCAATTTTCCTTTGCAATCATTTGCAGATTTACACCCCTTATCAATTACAATTAAATGTAAATGGTTAAATGTTGCATAGGGTCTCTTCTATGATAAAATCTCCACTATTCTAAACCCTATCCATATTTTTCACCTTACATTTTGGTGAAGCCACGATAGACAACTCTTTCTTTTTGGTGTTAGATTTGCATCTTGTGTTGGATCTTACATGAAATTAAAATTATATTTCTTTTATGCTCTTGTACTTATATATCAAAAAAATAATAATCACCACATTTCTTTAAAAATACAAAAACAATTACATTTTTCATGCTTATAAATTTCATTTGAATGCATTTGGACCTATTTTCTATGCATTTCTTTATTCCTTATCATGTTGCACAAGTTGTTTCAAGTGTTTTCCAAACATCCTTCTATAACTTTTGGGATTAAACAATATCCTCCTCTTACCTGACCATTGAATGATGTTACACCTAGAAAGAATTTATTTAGTGTGTGTGATGTTTCTTTTTCCTCTCTTGTATTACCTTGTAACGATATATTAGAGCAAGAAGATGACTTCACTCTTTCCCTTCATCATATTTCTCTTTATGGAGATGAGTTGAAGATTGGTGTTAATTCTTCTCCTAATATATGTCCTTTCTATGAGCCTACTTTAGAAAATAATTTACCTTCTTTCCCCTTTAGGGATCAAGCTTTATTGATTTATGGTGCTCCTACAATGTGATTTATTTATAGGGATGCTAATCCTCCTATATGGGATGAACCTTTTGATTTGCATGTTGATTACTCTCTTCCTCATGAAGCCATTGTGGATGATCCTTCTATTTGGGATGAACCCTTGGATAAAAAAATTTATTTATCCCCTCGTTGTGAACATGCTTTGATACAAGAGGGTGATTTATTAATATATGACATATTCATACATGATGGTGACTCTTTTTCTAAAACACACTCCTCTTATGCCAAAATTTTAGAGAAAGAAGAAAACATTATATATTCTTACCTCCATTTGGGATTCCTTCTCGGGATGAGGCATTACCAAAGAATGATGTGAATTCCCTTAATTCTCTCCATCTTAGTGATGATCTTATGAAGAATAAAGATCATACCTCATCTCCTCCTAGGATGTCTTCTTTGCTTCCTTCTTGTGAATCTATTTGTAGTGTTGAGACAACTAACATAGTCTATCCAAAACCCTTGTTGTCTATCAAAGGTTGTCCTTGCATTACTATCAAAGTTAAACCTATGGAGTATTTAGAGTCTTTCAATGATAAAGATTTGATAGCTCACACCTATCATACAAGGAATAACCCTCAATCTAATCTGGTGGTTCCTACTTCTTTACCACCTTCTCAACCCATTCTTCCTCCTCCACCCCATCTTCCTAGCATGGAGTATGATTTGATAAACCAATTGTGCAATACCCCTGCCAAGATTTATTTATGGGAGCTTCTTAAAACTTCACCTACCTTCAATGAATCCTTGTAAAAATCTCTAGAAACTCTTTCCACTACACCTAATCAAGAGAACATCAATGCCTTCTTACAATGCATGAATGCTACCCCAGGTCCTCTTGACATTGTGTTTACTGAAAAGGATTTACATTCTAAAGAAGTTTAGAATAAATATGATGCACTTATGGTTTCTATTACTATCAATAAGAGTATCATTCATAGGACCTTGATTGATAATGGATCTAGGATTAAAATTTTTAAAATGGACATGCTCAAAGCAATTAAAGCAGATCTTTCAACTATTCAACCTGATAATGTTGTTATACGTGGGTTTGATAACATTGCTAAGAACACTTTGGGCATCATTGCCTTACCTATAAAAGTAGGTCTGGTCATCTGAAATACTCCTTTTCATGTTATGCCTGGACCTCTTAATAATAACCTCCTTTTGGGTAGACCTTGGTTGCATGAGATTCATGTTGTTCCTTCCACCCTTCACCATAAATTCAATTTTATTCACAACAACATGATATATACACTTCATGTGGATGATGTGCCAAATTCTTGTTTGAATATTCAAACCCACAATACTCTTATTCCTAACAGTAATCCTTCTTCCTCTAATGCTCTTCCCTGAGATGATTGGGGATCCATGGATTTTAATCCTACCTTTATTGGAGAGTATAAGGTTTCTGATCTTGATTTTATGAAGCAACAAAGAGAATTTGAACAACGAGTCTTTGCTTCTACTTCTCATTACCTTCATAATAACTTTGTCTCTCCTTCTACCCACTATGAATTTTTCAAATCTACTAGTAATGACATAGTGACTACCGAAGTTCCATTGACTCATTTTGATATGGCTTCTCATTATGGTCCTGGTTATCATTTACTAGTTAAACAAGGATTCCATGGTCAAGGATGTGGTAAGCATAAACATGGAATTCAAATACCCTTACAGAATGGGGGGCATGAGCATTCTTATAGATTGGGATTTAATCCTCAACAACATATCAATAACAACATCTCAAATAACACTTCGAAAACATGATGACCATATGAAGGAATTTGACCAAGAAGTTCATTTGCCTAAAATCCTTCGTGCTAAGATGATTACTAGACCTAAACACAAAAAGAAACATAGTCCACACTTGAAGAATTTTCCTTTTTTTTTATATCATAGATTTCATGATCACTCTATTAATGAATTTCAAACTTTACATTATATGATTAGGTAGCTCATTGATAGTAAAGTTATTTCTATATCATGTGGCAATGAGTTGTATTTCAATCTTATTTTCTCTAAATAAAATTTATCTTCCTATTATGAAACTCCACATTATGTAAACAATGTTAGCCTAATCCTTGGGGACTCATTGTCTTGCATAGTATTGTGAGAGATATAATAGGTCCCCTTTCATCCTTGTTCCTACGCTTGAGGGGAAAGGATGTCATCTCTTTCTTTTTTTTATCTTTCCGGGATCCTCTTTTTCCCTGGTTAAGAAGTATCTATCTATTATGTGATATTTAATAATACATGAAAAAATTTGGTTTGCATTGAGGATCTATGTCCTTGATAATAACCTATTTCTTTGTTTAACATTGATTTTCCATGCTTGATAAATTTGTCACCTTGGAAACTGAATAGTGTGTTATCCCTCACAAGGGTTACTTTTTCACTTCTTGCATGATATCTCTTTGCATTCATCCCTTCCATAGCCTCATAGGATTTGTGACCTTCTTGGATTGGACTGGATGTTGTCTATGGATATTGTCTTGATGTTGAAGAAGGCTTTATCCTTGTTCTTTTCTTTCCTTAACATGTCAATATAGTATGTTTTTTGCCATCTTAAGGAGGGGGGCATATACACGCCCTCACTCATTCTATATTATGCATTTTTGTTCTAACCTTTTGTTTTTCAGCCTTCCAAATCCTTTGAAGGTAACACAAATAAGTTTCTAAAACCTAAAGAGATACCCATTCAATTACAATTCAATATGCTAAATCCTTGGAAGGTAATGTACATAAGTTGCTAAATCCTTAAGAGATACACATTTTAGAAATGTATTCCATGGTGATATGAAGTTATGGATCCATGGGTACTTCATAAAATCCATCAGAAGATGCACTACACACATGCACAAATCCTTGAGAAGGAACATAAATTTATGGGGTGACTATCAAGTGTTTTCTTGGTGGGCCATCCTATCTTTTTTGTGGTTTACTGTGAGATACACACATCTTACAGGGCGAGCTAATGACACCCTCTCTCTTTTTCTCTTTGACTGGTGATCTCTCTCTTATCATGATCTTAGGGTTGATAAAGACTTAATTCCTAGGGGCTTGAGGTTTCCTTTTTCTCTTTTGATTTCAATAATATTGTCTTTTCTTCATGATCTCCTTTACCAAGAGTTTGCATCGAGTTCATACTCTTGCTAAAGTGGGGGCTAAATGTATAGTCATAAAATGGAAGCACTTTGATTGTAGAATAATTTATCCTTCTAATTAAGTGGTTTGGGGTCATGTTAAGCACCTTGAATGGGTCTCTAACTTGGATCTTTCTTTTTCCCCTATTCTGCCCCATTTTCCACTTTTTTTAGCTTGTTTCTGACACCATAAACTGGAAACTGAGATTTTTTATCTCAGGGTCAAAATTGACGTTTTTCTGTCAACTAAAATCTCACCCTTGACCTAGTTCAAGTTAAACCTCACCCTTGACCTAGGTCAATGTCGACCTCACCCTTGACCTAGGTCAGAATCAAACTTTTTCTCGCCTGAGGTCCAGATTTTAGATTTCTGGGATTTTCACATCTCGGGCTTCGGAAAAGTTTAATTCCCTCTTCTGGGTCAGCTGTCTCAGTCTTTGAAGAAAAAATTATTAAATTATATTTAATATAGTTCCAGTTCTAAGGGTATAGGTCCAATGGGAATTTTATTCTCCTATGTAGGCCTCTCTAGAAGATTGTGCCCTAGATTTTGTAAGGAAACTTAGGTGCAGAAACAGCTTCCTACGCTAATCTCTATAGGAAAGTATTGTGCAAATTCTTTTCAATCCTTATAATTACAGATTCATTAACTACTTTAACAAAGATATTGCAACCACATACCATGCATACAGAAAACAGAGAATGACACAATGATATACCCTGGGGAAAACCTTTCGGTAAAAAACCCCAGCACTCTAAAACCTGCACAATGTATTGATCAAAAACTATTACAGTTACAATACACTTGCAATGCAAGTTCTTTCAGAATATTTTGAAACCCTTGAAGACAAATCACGGTAGCATAAACCGTTCCAACAATACACTCGCATCGCTTATCTTCACAACCCTAAAAAATGCTTATCTCATGCGCTTCACTTTTTAGGGCTACTCCTAATGATAACCGTATTAGGGTTTTTACCATTCTCCGAGAAAATAGGAAGAGTGTACAGTACTCACATTTATCAGTTGCCACATGTCTTCACCTGTCATTTTAATCTTCCTAACATAGCTCTTACGTGTCATAGGAATTCGTCATAACCGTTTTAGCTATGATCTCCTTACACACAATTCAAGATGCCGACACATCAACATTATTTGCAAGAAATACATTTTACAAAAC
>MU227013.1:3857951-3881734 GCA_018584345.1 Thuja plicata
ATGATCTCCTTACACACAATTCAAGATGCCGACACATCAACATTATTTGCAAGAAATACATTTTACAAAACAAATAATAAGAATAGGAATTATCCAAGGTTGAGACACCTTATTCCTAACAGATTTGTATATAAGGAAGCTTTCTCCTCTCATTTTCTCTAACCACCAACTAAGTGAAAGCTAAGGAGAAATATTTGAAGAAAGTCAAGTAGCCATTGAAGAAATCATCTATTCTCAAGCACTCAAGCGTTCAGGCACTTTTCAAGCGCCCAATTAATCAAGGAGATCCATTGGTAGCCATTAAAGGATTCAAGCTCTATGGAGCCCTCTTGTTGAAAAATTTTCCATCCACATCCATGCAAGCCTCTTCCTCTTCCAAGATCCATTCAAGATTAGTGTCTAAGATCTACAATAAATTGATTTGAGACATCAGACATCTTACATTCTACATTCTACATCCATTTGGTGCATACATACTTGTGGATCAAAGGATTCAAATCCGCCACAAGGGTTTTTTACAAGCAAGGTGAATTCTTTTATTTACTTTGTTTATTAATGTAATTTCAATTATAATTTAAGGCTAATTCCAAAACTAGGGTTTTACCAAGGAAAACCCCTCCCACCCCAACAAACAAACCATTTTATTGTAGGTAGAGGTTTGTAACAACAAATTTAAGTGCAGATTCAGATACCCTTTTTGGCAAACTTCCAAGATCCAAAAATAGATTTTTCATTAGAGTTGTGTAGGTCAAGGTCGACATTTTGGGGTCAAGGGTGACATTTTGGGGTCAAGGTTGACCTTGAGCTAGGTCAAGGATGACCTCAACCCTCACCTAGGTCAGAATCAAAAATTCTAGGTCAAGGTCGACATTGACTTGAGGGTCTGAATCGACCTTTCTCAGAAAAGAAAAATATTTTTGGGTTTTGTAGATCTTGCAGTTTCGGCTCAAGATCTCATAAATCAACAGTTTCTAAGACCATCTCATAGGTTTTTTACCATGTTCTTTTTCAGAGGTAAGTATTTCATTCCATTTTCCTTTGCAATCATTTCCAAATTTACACCCCTTATAAGTTACAATTAAATGTAAATGGTTAAATGTGGCATAGGGTCTCTTCTATGATAAAATCTCTATTGTTCTAAACCATATGCATATTTTTCACCTTACAAATGTATTGTATTGTATAAGATTTTCAGGTTTGAGTATGGAATTTTAGGGGAGAGGATCTAGTAGTTGAGCATTCTATCCTCATGCTTTTTATAATTCTCCATGGAAATTTTATATCGCCTCCATTTTTTTAGAGTAGGTTACCCTACAAGTCCCCTACTTATAACTAAGGTTTCAAACCAAGATCATCAAATATAATGCGACATTAGCATACTTTTTGCCAAGATGTTATAACAAGCCACAAAAAAGTGAGGCCAATAATCGTGAAAAAGAGACACATATACTTGTGCAGCTGATGTGGCATCACATCATTAGTTGTTTTTTCTACTAAGGGTACATATCATTCAATGGTGGGTAGTCATCATAGAAATAATAATTTTAAAGTCACAAGTATTGATGTCATATTCTAAAAAAAGAGGATATTAAATCAACAAGTGTGGGTATTAAATCCACAAGTATGGATATTAAAACAATAACCCCTATCACAACCATTTGAATGCTGTCAATTGCTAGGCCCTCTACTCTAACCAATACCTTATGTCCCAATAGAATAATGACATGTGTTAGGCACCTAGAGATGGGAGAAAATGTGTGTAGTAAAGGAGGAGAAAACTATGCTAGCAAGGTTGAACCTTTCACATGCACTACCCAGTAAAGTAGCCAAGAGGTCCTTTGTTATATGCATTTTTTCCTCTCTACAAAATATCTAGATTTCAGTTTTGAAAGTGGACTTGAAGTGCATATAATTTGCTGCCAATATCTAAACCCTACAGTCATGAAGTCAATCTTGTATAGCCATAAGGATGCAATTTTTGCTGTGGCATGTCAGTTTAGTTTTTTCTCCTATTATTGTTATTACCATTTTATTTATGAATGCATTTATATATTTTCCCTTGCCTATAGTCACTTCTCCTCCTCCTCATTCCATTAGGAATTTCTATTGGGTTTTGTTTCACAAAATAATAATATTCATTATTATTATTATTATTATTATTATTATTATTATTATTATTATTATTATTATTATTATTATTATTATTATTATCATCATCATCATCATCATCATCATCATCATCATCATCATCATCATCATCATCATCATCATCATCATTGTTATTATTATTAAGCCTAGAACAACAAATATAGCCAACAAATAGTTAAGAAAGGGAATGTAGTGGATACAAGTATCTAGAAGAGGTGCAAGACTCCTACAAAAGACATGGATGGTGGTGTGGATGAGATGACCCTGACTAGTCCACCAACAAGGCCCCACATCAAAGATAAGGGATCAAACCTTATTGAAAAAATAAGTAGGAAATTAAAGAATATCAATGAGGGTATCATTCATAAGAATGATAAACTATTTAATATGTTGTAGGGTTGTGGTCTAGTCTTATGTTTTTTCACGGTTGTAGTTTCCTGGCTAAGAAATTATCTTAGAAACACATAGCATTAGAATTCTACTTCAGGATTGGACACCTTCAATGACTGCTAAGTGGATTATTTAGTCTCATTTAATTATCAACCAGGGACATAAACTTGGAATGGTATTTGCAAAGTATATTCTTCAAACCTTCTTGATTCTCATGGCTAATCCTATCAAATTGAAATACATTAAGCTTCAAGAAACTATACTATCTCAAGTAAATGTGTTTAATCTAAGAAAATAGTAATCATGAATAGGGGTTACTCTACTCGCCTATGTTACAGGAATAATCCACCAATTTTGTTACTAGTGGCTGCAGGAACAACAGAGTTCTATTTACTTCTTAATGAACAAGGAAATAACTTCTAATCTAATAAAGTGATTCAGTCACCAAGTGGCCCCCCTTGGATGAGTGAATAGAAATGAAATCAAGATAAGATACTGAAACTCAAATTATGCACTCTATTCATTCATGGAAAAAATGTACTTGGAAAGTAAAATAGTGTTACAATGTCAACTTCTATTCCAAAAATTATATTAACTAACTCGACTCTGAAGACTTACAAAAGTCATCTTATATAAAGAGAAAATACACTACTCCCTAAATCTAGGATCACTCCATTAATGAGTATCACTAATGGATACAAAGTTCTCATAATAGAAAATATCAAACAACAAGAGTAAGTCTTCAATTTCTTCCCAAAATATAGCATGCGGTGGTTCTAGATTTGCACATTGTGTTTACTTAGGAACTAAATTGAATTGTTCCTCCATGAAAGTATTGTGGCATGCCCTTCTACAAACACTTACTTAATTCCTTTGATATGATGGTGCTTTTGCAGCAACAACTATCATTGACTCCTTCAGCACCACGCTGCTACTTGAATGCACCATGACTTGATTCCTACAAAATGGTTAGCATACACAACTTCTGACACATAAACATATTTTATCATTTAATACTAAGAAAGCAGTGTTAGTTTCTATTCGATACTCTTGCACGACATTTGGCTATAGAAAGGAGACTACCCATAAACATAGCATAGGAAATAGGATTATTTATTAGCATGCAACTACTTATATCCTCCAACTTCTATCCATTAGTTCCAAAAATCATGTTCTTACCATCCATTTACCTACTTATGTCTTTATATACATAAAATATACATACAAACTGATAAGTCCAAAGTCTCTATTTCAAAAGCAAACTGCTGAAAAAGAAACTAAGAAACATGGAAAAGATGGCATTTTAAGAGGCTCATCATTCCCCCCAACTGCACTATTTCTAGTCCCTAGCAATCATGAAATTACGGATCTTGACCCTATGCCTTAGGTCACTGGCAGTCTTTTCACCTGGCTCATCAACAACATAGTTGAAATATCCATGGTTGTCCCGAAGTCTATTCCACCTCTATCTTTCCTTAATCATATCATGATCTTCTACACTCTCATTTACTGCTAGTAAAGGCTGTAGGATGATAGGAGGTTGAAACCTTAAGGGCAGCCAATAATTCAGCTATGTTGAGCCAAGAATTATAAACCATGGGTCTCGACAAGTTGTAAGAGTTAAATTCTATGGAGAATGAGGTTCCCTAATTTTTAAGTCATGGGACATCTGTATCCACCTCTATCTGCAAGCTACAATTGTGGCCTCAATATCTTTTGATAAGTGTTGCTCCCAACCTATATATACCTGTTCTCTGACTGGAAGGACCTTGCGAGACCCACTAGGATTCATTGTGATTGAGATCCAAGCAAGGAAAGTATGCCTAGAACTCTGAACTTCAGGTCTCATCATGAGGGGTGTGTCTATCTCACTGTCTCTATATGGCAGAGCATGATGCTGTTTGCTAATCTCATTTTGAATCTAGGACATCACTGCCCTTAGCTGAACATCTCCCATGTACAAAAGTGAATTCCAATCCCTATTTTCTGGCATATCTAGATTGTATAAATAGAATTCACATAATAGGTTTTTGATGGGCATGGGTGCTGACTGGAAGGCATCATAAAATTTGTGAGGTGTAGAAATTGAAGGATATAATCCCTCTATAATCCTTTTCAATTGAAAGTTAACAAATTTTTCCTTAAGGAACAAAGCATCAACTGGAGATTTTGACCTACATGCCATTTCTATAGGAATCAATTCAGTGATCTTCTCAACTCTCTTCTCCAATATTGCAATTTGATTTGTTTTTTGTTCAAGTTGACAAGCCCATTCCTCAATTATCCTTTTCAAGGTTATTGTCTCCAGTTCCCATTGTGCCTTTTCCAATGTGAAATTATGGTATAAACTTGATCCTACTACTAAAGGTGTGGATAAATCTTGTGGTGGCACGGGTTCTTGATGAAGAATATTAATCCACCCAGATACAAGTTGAGGGAGTTTTACTACTTCCTCTTTAATGGAAGTAGCCCCTTTTCCTTTGTCATGAGTTTTCAATGAATCATCTTCTTGGCAAGATTCATTAATGGAAGCTTTTCCTCTCCATATGAAAAGGCTTTTTATCAAATCATCCACTTGGGATGACTCAGCTGCCTTGACCAGCATGTCCAATCTGTTTCTACTCATTTTTTCAAACACCTCTTCAACAATGTCATCATCTAATATAGGGAATTCATCAGGGGGTAGGTTTTCTAAACTATCATCAGTATCTTGCCTAACAGATTTATTAAAAAACCCCTATGTTTCCTCAAAATCTTTATCACTATCTATGAGGATGCAATCAACTTGTGGATTAGTTGTAGCTTCATTTTTCATAACGTCGGATAGGGTGTCACTATGTGTTCTTTTTGGAGCCATTGCCTCTAAAGAGGAATTATTTGTAGATTCAGAGGATTCAACATTTATAACTAAATCAAGTGTTTTTTCTAACTTACTGGTACTAGTAGAAAATCTAGCACGTTTCCTGATATAGGTTTGAAAAGAGGTCAGAGGCTCCTTGAATTTATTTCTGCTGGAGCACACCTCCTCTGTAATGGCTATAGGATGTTCTTCTGGTGTCACCTCCTTGGGAGAGGGAAAGGGTTCTACAGCTATATTACAAACATTTTCATTAATAGGCGGTTATTGTTCTAGATTCAAACCGTATGTCATCATGAAAACGTACCAAGTTTCCTTGGAAGGTGAAGTATCAGGAGTGACATTTGCTTCCCTAGTTTTTCCTTTCTTTTTATCAGACACAAGAGTACTAACATTGTAGGATCTTTTCCTAGATAGGGTAGGTCTAGAAGAAGATACTTTAGGAATGGGCTCTATTTTCTGTATTACTTTATGAACCCCTATTGCCATGTTAACCCTTCTACCTACACCCTAGCCTCTAGGGCCAACCACTCTAGGTGATATTTCTTCCATGGCCAAGAATTATTCCCAGGTCCCAATTGATTGTTTAATTAATTCCCTTTATACAACTAGCATAATTAAACAATGATGGGAAATATATTGAGATTTTCCTGACTGTACTAGAGACGCCTTCTTTTTCACAATATTAAATAGAAAACTAGGTAAGTTTACTCGCCTATTTTCATGGTGAAGGGCACTTAGAATCTTTAAATGTAGTCCATGAAGGTATTTATAATGCACCTCATAAGTGAAGTAGGATATTATGAATATCGTCAGCTACATAAAATCCATGGGTAATGATGTTCTTGAAGTGCCCTTCTTCTTATCAATATCCAACCATGGGCCACCATGTAGGGTAAATTGTACCCTGGCTAAGTGCAAGTCAATATCCTTACTCCATTTTTCTCCATCCTGCGGAAAATTTGAAACTTTTTCCATGATTTCCTCTAAGAATTCTATCCTTATACCCTTAACCTCTACAAACCCATTTCTCAGAGTAATTATAAATTGAAAAGCAATTTCTTCATCAAAGTCATTAAGGCTTAAGAATTAATCTAGTCATCCCCTTCTCTGAAACATTCCACTGGCGGTCGGGTCTCCAAGTAGAGCTCAATGATCTATAGGCTCATGTCTTTGAAGGTATCCACCCATTGTAGATGATAAAAAAGGCTCTGTGAGAGCTCCACAGATGCTACAGAAAACTGGAAAATGCAAGACTTCTTACAGACACAAGGTGTTTTTTATGAGAAAAATCAAAGTACAAAATAGCTTTTAATTCCAGGAAAATAATCATTATTTCAAATGGTATTCATAAATACATTCACATGTGTTAAGGTCTACCACCCAAACATGTCACAAAAATGTCATTATTAAGTGAACCTTAACTTTAAATTGCTTTCAAATCATGATGACTTAATCACAAAAGGATAGATAAGATTCCACATGACGGCGATCATCATGAAAAGACAAGAAAGAAATAAAGTTTACCTTTTTGTATGCTAAAAATTGATTTGGAAATATTTTTGAAATAAGAATTAAATAACCCCTCCACCCAACTAAGTGTAAGGGATGGGTCCCACCAAGCCTTTGCTTGCAAGAATAAGAAAAATAAAAGAACACTTTTTGAAAATAAAAATGAATAAAATAATATACATGCAAAAGTATGTGTTACTAACTTGGGAGTTGCTACAGGAAGAGTGTGCTTCTATGCTACATGTACTAATGGAGTGATGCGATGGAATGGACACATTGTAGAAAGAGCAGGTGAGGTGGATTTTTATTGTGGAGAAAGCAATTCATGGGAGCGAAATGTTTATTATGAAATCTGTGAGAAAATCATAGTTTGGCAGAAATATGGGTGGAAGACCCAGATGCTTTAGCTGTAGGAGTGGAGTTGTCTATGCCCTATTGGAACTACTGTAGGAAGTCTTGATGACTCACAGGCTTGTGATATATCTTTAGAAGATGCCCGTTTACAAGTAGTTTGAATCATACATGATCAATGGTAGATAGTTGAACTGCACCATTGTCAAAAAATGAGACTATTTCATAGGGCCCTAACCAATGTGTTTGAAATTTTCTTGGAGTATGCTGATAGCAGGATTCATAGAGAAAGGCCCAATCACTAATGGAAAACTTCTTTTCCTTGATGAATCTATCATGCCACTTCTTGAGTTGCTTCTGAATCAGTTTGATATTGTGAAGTGCAGACTTCCTATACTCATCCAATCCATTAATTTGTAGGAGCTTATCCTCTTGTGCCTTGCTAAGGCTAATATATAACTCCAATGCTATCCTGAGAGTCTTATGGTGAAATTCAATAGCCATGGATGCATATTTTCCATAAACCAACTCAAAAGGAGTAAAACTAGTAGTGGTTTTCCAAGTTGTTCGATAAGCCCAAATAGCTTTTCGAAGGTGGGTAACCCAATATTTTTTGTGAACAAAAACTATTTTGGTCAGAATGGCCTCTATTTCCTTATTTGTGATCTCAACCTACCCATTGGCCTAAGGATGGTATGGTGATGTTTTACCATGCCTCATAGTGTACTCATTCATCAATTCAACAATAAGGTTAGAGGTGAACTGTACCCCTTGATTTGTTACTATTTGTCAAGGCACACCAAACCTAGTAAAAATAAACTCATAGAGAAACTCTGCTACCTTATGATCCCTTGCAAGCCTCATTTCTTTTGCTTCTACCCATTTTGTGGTGTAATCAGTGCATACTAAGATATAAGACTTACCATGGGAAGATGGCTCAATGGGACCATCAAATTTGATGCCCCACTTGCCAAATGGTGTTACCACTACTTGAGGCTACAAGGGAATTTCAGCAGACTTGGTTGGGCGTCCCATCCTCTAGAATCGGTCACAGTGCCTGGTATGCTTAGCTACATCTTTATGTAAGGTAGGCCAGTAACAACTAGTTGTCAACACCTTATATGCTATCCTTTTTCCTTAAAAATGGCCACCACACAGCTCATCATGACAAGCACGAAGGATGTCATAGGTCTCATATTTGTGGACAAATATGCAGGTGAATTGATCAGGACCTGTGTAGAACATAAATATAGAGATCCATGAAAATTTGAATCTTTTCTCAACCATTAGCCGGCGTTCACATGGTGAAAAATGAGGTGGTGTTCTTCCTGTGGCAAGGTAGTTGGCAATGTCAAGATACCATGGATTGTAAGTTGCAACAGAGAATAGGTGCTTGTCTGGGAAGTTGTCATCAATTGCAGTATGATCATCAGGAACTTGTAATCTAGAGAGGAAATCAGCCACCACATTAGCTTTTCCTAGTTCATCAATGATAGTTATATCAAACTCTTGGATGAGGAGTAACCAGTGGACTAACCTACCATAGATGGCAGGTTTTTTCATCAAGTATTTGATTGCTGAGTGATTAGTATAAATAAATAATTCATAACCAGTTATGTAATGTTTGAATTTATTTAGTGCATAGATTACAGCAAGCAGTTCCTTTCAGTAACAATATAATTTAGTTCAGCACCTTGCATATTTTTTCTTATATAATAAATAGCGTGCTCAACTATACCTTATTTTTTTCCTAGCACTGCCCCAATGGCATAGTTAGATTCATCAATGTGGATATGAAAGGGAAGCTTCCAGATAGGTCCTCTAAGAATAGGGGTCTTTGTCAACACATCTTTCAGCTGCTGAATTAATAGTTCAAAGTCAGTTGTCTAGTCAAATTCTACTTCTTTCTTCAATACATTGTACAATGGGGTGACAATTTAGCTGAAGTTCTTAATAAATCTTCTGTAGTAACCAGCATCATGAAGAAAGCTCCGGACATCCTTCTACTTTGCTGGAGTGGAAGTGTAATGATGATTGTAATCTTTGTAGGATCAACCTTGATACCAAATGAGGAGAGGTAATGCCCTAGTAGAAGTCCCTCCTCCATCATCATATAACACTTCTCAATATTAAGTGAGAGGTTGTAGTCCTAGCATCTTTTAAGAACTTTCCCAAATCAGCATGAGCCTCTTCGAATGTAGTTCCATATGCAGTGAAATCATCCATGTATATTTCAACAAAGTAAGAAGCAATGTCAGAGAAAATACTTATTACTGCCCTCGAAAAAGTAGTAGGTGCATTATATAATTAAAATGGCAATACAGAATAAGAAAATGTTCCCCATGGATAGGTAAATGTGGTTTTATCCTGGTCTTCTGGTGATATCTGGATCTGGTTGTAGCCACTAAAACCATCCAAGAATGAAAAATACTTCTTACCAGTAAGGTTGTCAAGTACTTGGTCAATAAAGGGAAATGGAAGGTGATCTTTCTTGGTGGATTTTTTAAGCTTCCTATAATCCACACAAACTCATCATTTTCCACCTTTCTTTGGGACAATTACAAGAGGGGAGACCCACTGGCTGTCAGAGATAGGATATATAAAGCCCGCTTGGAGGAGCTTTTGCAATTCAGCCTTTACTATATCTCTTAATGTAGGGTTTATTATTCTTTGAGGTTGCCTAATAGGTCTCGACTAAGGACTTGTATAGATCTTATGGGTACACAACTTTTGGTCAAGTCCCTTCATGTCAGTATAGTCCCATGCGAAATCTTGCTAATTCTCTTTTAAAAGATGGAGAGGGCTAGACTTCTGAGATTCAGTGAGATTCTTATTGACATTCAATTCCTTACCTAAGGTAATCTCTTTTCTCTTTACTTTATCAATAATAAGTACTTCTGCAAATCAAAGGTGACTTTATCTCATGGGGTAACAAAATATGGAGATAATTAGGTGCTACAGGAAAATTAGATGACGACTGCCTGGGCAATATGGTTTGTAGGGAATAGTCACAAACATGACAAGAGGGTTTATCAGAGCCATAATAGTTTGTAAGGATTGCTACTAGTATGTCATCTTCCTATTGTGAGGCCATGAATGGATCTCTACCAATAACCATAAGTTGTTGTATAGAATTGGCTTCAAGGTGAGCATCTCCTAGATCTGGCCAGACAACTTAGTCAAGTTCAGCTTGGGGTTTGGCAAGAGAATACAGAGTTAATTTCTTGGTATTAATGCCATTAGATGTGGTCATTTTTCCCGAGTGACATGCAATGCAAGCATCCGTTGTGGCTAACCAAGGCCTCCCTAGGATTAATGGATACCCTCCTAGTGTGGCTTTGGGGGATAGGATGATGAAATTTGAAGGGTAATCGAGGGAATCAAGTATGATAACAATATCCTCTACAATACCATCTATCTTGAAAGTTGAATTATGAGCTAACTAGAGAATTGTGGTTATTTCCCTCAACCCAATGATACTAAGTCTTAACAACACATCCATAGTCATTACAATAATAGAGGCCCCTAAATCAACCAAGACATTTTGTATTTGTATACCTTTAATGTGAATGGTAACCACTAGACTCCTAGGATCAGAGTATTTAGGCATCAAGGCTTTATTGAGCATAAGACCATAAGGCTTCCCAAGAACATGGATGATATCATGATCTTTCCTTTTCCTACTAGGGTACTTGATACAGGTTTCCTTCATTTCTTTATTGTAAATGAGAATTTTGAGGGCATATAATAATGGTATTTGGATATTCATTTGCTTTAGTTGGTCAATCAGATCAGTTGCAATAGGGTTCTCTTTAGGGATTACTGATTGTTGAGCCAATCTTTGCGGATAAGGTGAAATTTTCTCAGCTGGAGTAGGTGGTGCAATAGATGGAACAACAATATTATGATTGTTAGGAACTTCCTTAGTATCAAAAACATTAGTTATTATGGGGGCTCTCGGTGCATGAAATGTGGTTCCTGATCTTAGGTGGATTTCATTCACTTGCAGTGAATAATCCTGCTACTTGTTATTAAGATTTGGATTTGTTTGTGCAGGTAGTTGTGGCTTCTGAGGACTATTATTAGCTGCAAGAGGTGGAGGCATAATATCTTATTTTTGAGGTGGAGGCATGATAGCTTGCTACTGATTAAGCTGATTGGGTCCCCACTGAGGTTGTTGTTTCTAGTTACCATGTGGTTGCCATTGGTTATTCTACTGCGGTTGCTGGTATTGGTTAAACTGTTGTTGGTATGGGTTATACTACTAGTGGTATGCGTTAAATCAAGGCTGCTATTGCAATTTCTAGTTATACTATGGCTGCTGATAGTTTTCATTATTCTCTTGCTACTGGTTAGACCAGTTATGATTCTAATTAAGTTCTTGAGGGCCAGAATTTTGTGGGTTTTGGTTTTGCCACTGAGTACTATTATTATTATTATAACCAAAATTATTCAGGAGGTCTTGAGGCATACCTTTTCTTTGATCCAATGGTCACCTTTGAGCCATGTAAAATACCTCTCCATTCTCTTCATCTATTTCTTTGAACTCGCTGGGCATTGAGGTAGTGTCCACGGATGCAATAGATTTTCACTTACACTTTTTTTTCTTCTCTCTGGAGTGGGAGCACAATTTAGCAGCATAGCTTCTGCATCCTCTTTCTTCCTCTGACATTGCATGGTGTCCAGCTGAGTGGCCACATTATTGATGATGTCCTACTTGAATTCAAACAAGAGGTTGGACAACTCTATCTTAGATACTCCAGAGCCATTTTTCTTATGAGGCAGATCCCTTAGTCCACTTCCTTTTTTACTGTAGCCCTTGAGTAATTTAGACATATGGTCTTGATATCTTCCCAATTCTTCTGAGTGATGTCCCCACTAGCCATAAGGTCCAAGGCTTCTATGTTCCCATAATTGACACCCTTGAGGAACATAAACTTTTGTGATTCCTCATTCAACTGGTGTTGAGTGTTGCGCTGCAGGTTAAACATAAAATTTTAAACATAGTCTTCCATGATTTCATCATATTTCTATGACATCTTGAAGATTTCATCTCCCTTTAAATCTTGTCCTCTACAGTACTCTTTATATTTAGCAAGAAACATGTTGCTCATGGCATTCCAATTTGCTCTAGCATTAGCTCTGAGGCCCATGAACCACCTTAGAGAAGCCTCTTTAAGAGTTAAAAAGAAAAACTTCATCTTATGGGCATCAGTTGTGTATTCATAGCTCCTATAGAGGATGTCAAACTTGAAGAGGAAGGTCTCTGGATCTTCAGTGATAAGTCCATAAAATTTTGGTAGTGCAGCAGATGGAATGTTCTTCAGGTTTTGGTTACCTTGCTGAGGGGAATTGGGAAGGGAAAGGTAGGCTGAGCCATGCTTGGAGGAGGTCATGGTTTTTGTTTTTTTTGTGGCTAATAGATGATAAGATCTAATGGGTTGTCTTGATACCCAGGCTCATCAAAAGAGGACTTCCAAATGTAGTGATTCTTCGGAGGATGATGGTGATGAAATTTCTCCTTGGGCGTTAGCAAATGGGTTTTCAAATAGGTCTTCTTCTTCACTGTCAACTCGGGGTTCCTCTAGATTGGTATTGAAAAGATCAAATGGTTCAACCTGGTATTGATGAGGAAGGAATATCCCACGAGCATCTCTTCTTCTATGTGTAAAATGATTGCTTGAAATTAAATCCTATATTTTGAAAAGTGGAAACATGAACACCAAAGTAAGTTTGAACTAACACTATCCCCAACAACGGTGCCTAAAATGCTTGGATAAACAATTGTCTTAGAAACACATAGTATTAGACTACAACTTTAGGATTAAACACCCTAAATGGCTGCTAAGTAGATTATTTAGTATCATTTAATTATTGAGTAGGGACATAAACTTGGAATGGTATTTGCAAATTATATGCTTCAAACCTTCTTGATTCTCATAGCTAATCCTATGAACTTGAAATAAATTAAGCTTCAGGAATCTATACTATCTCAAGTAAATGTGTTTACTCTAAGAAAATATTAATCACAAATAGGGGTTACTCTGCTCGCCTATGCTGCAGGAACAGTCCACCAATTTTGTTACTAGTGGCTGCAGGAACATTAGAGTTCTATTTACTTCTTAATGAACAAAGAAATAACTTCTAATATAATAAAGTGATTCAATCACCAAGTGGGCCCCCTTGGATAAGTGAATAGAAATTCAATCAAGATAAGAGACTGAAACTCAAATTATGCACTCTATTCATTCATGGAGAAAATGTACTTATAATGTAAAATAGTGTTACAATGTCATTTTCTATTCCAAAAATTATATCAGCTAACTCGACTCTGAAGAGTTACAAAAGTCATCTTATTTAAAGAGAAGCTACACTACTCCCTAAATATAGGATCACTCTGTTAATGAGGATCACTAATGGATACAAAGTCCTCATAAGAGAAAATATCAAACATCAAGAGTATGTCTTCAAGTGCTTCCCAGAATACAACATGCAGTGGTTCTAGATCTGCACGCTATGTTTACTTAGGAACTGAATTGACTTGTTCCTCCAAAAAAGTCTTGTGGCATGCCCTTATTCAACCTCTTACTTAATTCCTTTGATATGATGGTGCTTTTGCAGCAACATTTATCATTGACTCATTCAGTACCACGCTGCTATTCTTGAATGCGCCATGACTCGATTCCTACAAAATGGTTAGGATACACAAATTCTGACACATAAATATATTTTATCATTTAATACTAAGAAAGAAGTGTTAGTTTCCATTTGATACTCTTGCATGACATTCGGCTATAGGAAGGAGACTACCCATAAACATAGCATAAAAAATAGGATTATTTGTTAGCGTGCAACTAGTTATATCCTAAAACTTCTATCCATTAGTTACAAGAAAAATACTTCATGTTCTTACCATCCATTTACCATCCTAGATTATGAAAACTGGAAACATGAACACCAAAGTAAGTTTGAAGTAACACCATCCCCAGCAGCAGCACCAAAAATGCTTGGCTAAACAATTATCTTAGAAACACATAGCATTGAATTCTACTTCATGATTGGACACCCTAAATGGCTGCGATGTAGATTATTTAGTCTCATTTAATTATCAACCAGGGACGTAAACTTGGAATGTTATTTTCATAGTATATGCTTCAAACCTTCTTGATTCTCATGGCTAATCCTATGAAATTGAAATACATTAAGCTTCATGAATCTATACTACCTCAAGTAAATATCTTTACTCTAAGAAAACAGTAATCATGAATAGGGGTTACTCTACTCACCTATGCTACAGGAACAATCCACCAGTTCTATTACCAGTGGCTGCAGGAACAACAAAGTTCTATTTACTTCTTAATGAACAAAGAAATAAATTCTAATCTAATAATGTGATTCACTCACCAAGTGGGCCCCCTTGGATGAGTGCATAGAAATTCAATCAAGATAAGAGACTAAAACTCAAATTATACACTCTATTCATTCATGGAGAAAATGTACTTGTAAAATAAAATAGTGTTACAATGTCAACTTCTATTCCAGAAATTATATCAACTAACTCGAATATGAAGAGTTACAAAAGTTGGCTTATTTAAAGAGAAACTACACTACTCCCTAAATCTAGGATCACTCCATTAATGAGGATCACTAATGGATACAAAGTGCTCATAACATACAATATCAAACATCAATAGTAAGTCTTCAAGTGCTTCCCAGAATATAGCATGTGGTGGTTCTAGATCTGCGCGCTGTGCTTACTTAGGAACTGAATTGACTTGTTCCTCTATGAAAGTCTTGCGGCACATCCTTCTTTAATCACTTAATTCCTTTGATATGATGGCACTTTTGCAGCAATGGATGTCATTGCCTCCTTCAACACTACACTCCTATTCTTGAATACACTATAACTTGATTCCTACAAAATGGTTAGCATACACAGCTTTTGACACATAAATATATTTTATCATTTAATACTAAGAAAGAAGTGTTAGTTTCCATTTGATACTCTTGCATGACATTTGGCTACAGGAAGGAGATTACCCATAAACATAGCATAGGAAATAGGATTATTTATTAGCATGCAAATACTTGTATCCTACAACTTCTATCCATCAGTTCCAAGCAAAATACATCATGTTCTTACCATCGATTTACCTACTTATGTCTTTACATATATAAAATATACATATAAAATCATAAGTTCAAAGTCTCTATTTCAAAAGAAAACTACTAAAAAAGAAAGTAAGAAACATGGAAAAGATGGCCTTTTAAGAGTCTCATCAGTAGTTTTATAGGGTTGGGTCTTCTTTAGTTTCTATGGGATGGTTGTTGTTTATTTTGTTGTTGGTTCCAAGATTGTTTTGGATTCTATTCATTTTTGCATCCTTTTGTTGACATTGGGTTTTTGGTTCTTCTAAAACCAGTTTTCCCCTTTAATCAAAATAAATATAGCCACCACATTCCTTTTCTTATTTTAAATGGTCTAGTAGTGGCAAAATAAACAAATGATTCTATTACCAAAAATATGTACAACATTTCATGATCACCATGTTTAACAACTTCCCTTTGTTGCATCCATAGCAATTCAGCCAACAAAAAATAGTTTTCTCATTTCATCTCTTTTATTTTTAGAAAATTCTAAATACCTTCTATTTCCATCATGTTTCTCTATACATTATTATAATGACAATCAAGAAATGTTTCCGAATAAATTCTTCATAGAAGGAAACAAGATCTTTTTCCTATAAAATACATGTAATTCTTTCTTTGTCTACCATTGATGCCTTTATATGTCACAAGGAAGACAACCATTCTATATCTTCACATATAAGGCATGTGATATGTACAGGAAAATGGATATCACTTTTACCTTTGCAGTACCCTTGCGGTGACCCAAACCCCAAAATATGGTAGAAAACAAAAAGGGTGTTGTACGTAGTATATATTAAATCACAATATAATTTTAAACAATGCATTTCAACCATGAAGTTGATGGCCTGCAGTTGAGGAGTGTACCCAAGAAGGTGTTTCCGACCCTTTATCAATCTTTAACATATTGGTCTCCACTTTTGATTCAATTTCCTTAGCAAGTTTGCATAGGAATACAACCCTACCCAACTTGAAATTTTATAACCAACTGACCATCAAGCTCAAGGAGACAATAGAGTGACTATGGTTTAACAAAAATAATAGAACAACATAGATACACATTTGATATTACAAAAAAAAACTCTCAGAAAATTATATAGAACAACAATTTAACCCAAGAGGAATAGTTAGCACATGGATTCTTCCATTGAACGACCAATATGAGCGAATAACATAACACACATGACAAAAAATTATTGCAACAAATTTTGATAAGACATAATAGATTCTTTCCCCTATACATTTCACCATATATAAAATAGCTCTTTATAAGCATACAAACCTAACACCATAAAAAATAGTCCTTAAGGAAGGACATGAGGGTACTCATACCCTATAGAATTTTTTTTCAGAAGTATACTTCACAATAAATTTCAAATTTTTGTAAGGTACTCGTACCCTTTAAATGTGCCCACTTCATGAGGGTACTTATACCCACTTGTAAGATATCACATATCTACATTGTGTCAAATACGCTCAACCGCCTCTTTAACATGAGACTTCCTCATTGAGAGAACCTCCATCTTCTCCTAACCCTTACCCAATTTACATGAGAACCTAATCCATAGGAATTATGCATAAATATAAGTAAATACATTAACAAATAATGTGTATCCACAAGTAATTCATCAACTAGACAAATGGATTTCCACACATAACAAATTAATAGTTAGAGGCAGATTCACGAGATGAATGAGGGATACTTACCTCGATGATCTTCCTTCAGTTGAATAAGAATAATGCAACTTCATGTACCATGCTTACTCTAGTTTCTCCCTTTAAATATTCCCTCCCCTCCCTTCCTCAATTCCTTCATTCATAACTTTTTTATGACAACACTTTTTACCCAATTATTTTCAACCATTTTATCCTATCTTCCCCCTACCTTCTTATTCAATCTAAGTGTATCTTTCTTCAAACTCCATCACTTTCTCCCACTTGCGGGAGAAACCCCCACTACTTCACACTTCTCTTACCTTTTTCTCTCTTGCCTCCATGTGTCCCCGACTACTTATCTTCATCTCAAAAATTTATTCATTCTATCCCAAACCCGTCACTATTGAAATTTTTCACATTAAATGCATCATATAACATAATTTATTTATTTTTAAGTCCTTAAATTGATTCCAAACCCTACATGTAGGACTTGTGGGGTTAGTGGTAAGCATTTATGATGTGAATGTCTCATAAAATGAAAATTAAATAATTACTCATACTAAGATTGTGCTGACACATAATCTCATTCAACATGAACACCATAATCCATTTCAGTCACATTATACAAATTATAACTCATATAAATTAAGACACCTTACCACACGAATCAGACATCATACATGGAATTAGTCAAATAACAACCACACATTATGTAGCTCCACAATAATATCAACATAATTCTTGGCTTTTTACTAGCCTAGATTGACAACACAAGTTTACACACACAATCACCATATCATATACCCTTCTCATTGGTCATGTGTCCTATACGCTCAAATTGAATATTAATCAAATTTAAACTATACATATATACAACACATTGATAAATGATACAATAGTAAAACATATGTTTATATCTAACTATCATGATCATGAAATCCACCATGATTATACTTCTTACAAGCACCAATACATATAATGATATTTGTCCATAATAACCATGTAATCCTAAGATTCATGTAATCATTTATACGCAATCAGACATATAACCAAAGGGTATGTGCAAGATCATGAGGGGCCAAAAAGTGGGGATGTGAAAAAAATGAACTTATCAATCATCCAAAAGTGCATGAAAATGTTTTTTTGACTTTTTAGTACGCCTGGGTGTTAGTACACCTGGGAAAACCTGACACAAAAGTAGAAGCCTATTCGGGTACCCAAAAATATTGGGTAACCGAAACCTATGGCATTAATCAAAACCCGCGAGCCATTTTCCTCATTTCTCTCATCATTTTGGGATTGGAAAATGGCTATATATATCCTATACTCGATAATTTTGGGTACCTAATTTCTCTAACAACAAATTTGACTATGCAGTATATACAATAGTTAAATTCTTGGTATTTTTTTATTAATTTATTTCATTTGATGTTAAATATAGTATTTTTGGTTGAAATAGGGTTTTGTATTGATTTTTCAATAATATTTGAAATCAATTTGAAACTTATATTTATTTTTTATTTAATCAGCCATGGTTGACAACAATGAAGAAAATAACCCTCCCCTACCAAATAACGATCCCCAAAATAATCCAGAACCGCTTCAAATCCCTTGATCTTTAGAGGATTTGATACGAGAGAATTTTAAGACTATACAGGGCTTCCAAAACACATATCAGAATATACCTACATTAGGTCCCATGCGTGCCACCCTAAATACTATTGTTGAAAATATTGACACACTTATGCAGCAACATAATGTTGCTCTTCATTGGCATGATTATATGCATGCCCAATTTGATGATGGGCTTGACCGTGATGGTGTTGTGGCCCTTAATACAACTAAAGAAGATATAGCCTCCCTTTTGGTGAATCCTAAAATTGGATTACAAGTTGACCCCAAAAAGCCCAAATTATCAATTAAATGGTGCACAAATGGTGCAATGAGTAAACACTTTTCGGATTGCTGGTGGATGGTTTTTGATAAACCACCCCATAGAAATTTGGAGCTCCCTTTCTATTTCATAAAAAAAAATTATGCTGAGTTTGTGCTTGGTCGCAATGTTAATTATTGGAGCATGAGACCCAACATGGGCATAGGCGGAGGAGCTCCTTAGACTAGGCCATTTTCCCAGCGCAAAAATGCCACTACCTTTGTCCCCCCACTAATGTCTCGTCCCCTCCTCTAGTGTAGCATCCCGATATCATTGGAGAGGCTCGCTCATAGAGTATTAGGATCATTCACTTGTTGAGTGATCAGTTGATCATGCAGATGAGGTCATTGTTTCCTCTAGGTTTCGATGATTCTAGTGCATCAACATGTAGCAGTAGTTCACATCTATGCGTGCCCCATACTTGCATTACGTAAAAGAATTTGTGCCTTAGACCACTTATTGATGCTAATAAATATCTATATATTATTAATGAGGAGGATATAGGAGACACAGTTACAGAGGCTGCAACACCTCATGGAGCATCTACGTCTCATGAGAGTGTTGAGGAGGGGTACGTAGAGCCATGGAGTCTTGTTGATATGGTAAGAGTAAAGATTATAAATAATTTGTCACATGACTTATTTAATGTAAAAATAATTTATTTATTTAGAATAGTTTTAATGATTGCATGTATATATATATATATATATATATATATATATATATATATATATGGTTCATTGATGTTTAGTCGATGATAGAGGGGAAGTTGAGACAGGTGGATGACTCTACAATTTTGGCCTTTTCCTTTCACCTTGACACCTATACGGTATATTATAAATTATATACCCATTAGTTTTTTTATATCATTTGGTGTACATGCTTAAATCTCTATCAATTAGAGCAATAAAATCCATACATGTATTAATATATTGTCATCTTATTATACTCTTGCTGGTATCAACTGATGTAAGTGGGGGTACGAGGGGATTCCTTCTTCATGTGTCGACAAAGGAAAGGTAATTAATTGTTTAAGAATAAGTATGCATGCATATGTATGTCACTTGTGTGTAGTAATACATATTTTACATGCACTTTATTGTATAGGGTGTGGCTCTTGACAGTGTCCTAACATAGGTTCGGGAGCCTAGGCTGACAAGCATCTTGATTCAAAGTGATAGTCTGATTGTATGTAGACTTAAATATTGTTATTTGTATTTTGTAACCAGGGTTGTTATGATGAAGTACATTTATATATAATTTACTATCATTTTTACGCTCATAGGTTACTCCCAGTGTGAGGGAGGCCCCATGAGAATCTTTCATATCTTTGTTGACCCAGCCCACTATTCCAGAGGAGGTATCAACGGACGTAAGTTTTAATTTTAGTTCAATCAATTTGTAATTTTATTACACTATCATCCTATTTTGTAGATTTATTACTCTATCACTAGCACATTTGACCTTAAATTGCGACC
This sequence comes from Thuja plicata, assembly GCA_018584345.1. Lineage (NCBI taxonomy): Eukaryota > Viridiplantae > Streptophyta > Pinopsida > Cupressales > Cupressaceae > Thuja > Thuja plicata. The sequence continues at coordinate 3,878,425 of MU227013.1, forward strand.
AAACATTTCGACCATAAAACAAAAATCTTTAAGTTGGTCGCATGTAGAAGGAAAACTTTTGTTTTTTTTAATACATGCCCCGTGTTGGTCGAAATTTCGACCAACACGGGGCATGTATTAAAAAAAAAAAAAACATTTGAGCACTTCATTTCACCATCAGCGAAAGCGAAGGATCTATTTCTGTGGGCCGCGCACGAAGAAGCTAGCACTTCATTTCACCGCAAGGGAAGGAGCTATTTCACCGCACGCTATTTCTGCCAACTGATGCAAATGCTTTCCTGACATAGCGCGAAGGAGCTATTTTAGCAGAGGCTTAAGGTAAATGCTATGTTTGAATCAAATGCTATGTTAGGATTTAGGCTTATTACGTTGAAGGCATTCCTTCTCTTGACAAAAACAATTCACTATAAAATCAATGGTTCTGACTGCTTTAAAGACAATGGAAGACGATTGCATTAATCTTAGCCGTTCATTTTGGAGGTTTGGCTAAAAAAAATATTTCCTGTTTTCCTATTTTTCCCTCACTCAGTTTTCCCTTTTTCTTGTCACCCACTATGCCTTTTTTGCGTGAGTGGTGGCTGTCAGATCTGCCATTTTTCCTTGCGGCGTTGCTGCATGTTTAGGTATATTGCGGTGAAGTGAATGCACAAGTTTTTCATTTCATTAACGTATTGCATAGGTTACTCTTCAGTATAGGTATTTTTTTCTGCAGCCACAAATCCAAGGGAAGAGGGACTGATAAGTGATGAGTTTTCTTATGCTGGGCCCTTTCCGTTCAAATGCGCTCGGTTTTGTTTGTTTAATTCTTTTCTTTGAATGCACAATATTGAGTTTTTTACTGTTTAAATCAGAACGTAAGGTGCCATTTTTTATGCACAAAATTTTCATGATTCATTGCATATCTCATTGATTTCTCATATTTGTTTTTGTTTCAGGCATAAAATGCATCTCCTCATTTGTAACAGCAAGGGGCTCTGTTTGGTCAAATGAAATACTTCTATTTGGGATTCTGGGTGTGCATAGAACACTACCAAGGTTATTGGGTCTCAAAAAATTTCTTCTTTAATTCTTTTCCATGAATGAAGAATATTGGGTCTGTGTCTGTTATCGTCGGTTTTCAATGCAGAATATTTGGGTCTCAACAAATTCCTTCTTTAATTTTTTTTAGTGATTGAAGAATATTGGGTCTGTGTCTGTTATCTTCTGTTTTCAATGCAGAATATTGGGTTTTTTTAATGTTTACATACATTATTCCTTATTCCTTAAGTGGTCAATAATTTTTTTAGACTCCATACAAAGCCATATTGTGAAGCTTTCACTGCTCTTATTTCATGCTGCTTGCATTTCAAGATGCTTTCTGTTCACCATTTTCACAAAAAAAAAAAATCCTTTTCTACTTGGTTATTTACTACCTTCATGCATATCTCAACAAATTCATTGGCTCTGGCCAATATGTGATTAATGTCAATCCCACTCCTCCACAAATAAAATAGGTATTTCTTTCACCAAACTTTTTTGTATATTTATATTGATGAATCAACAGCAGTTTATTGACTCGGTAACTTGGTTTCTATTTATTGATGGACTACACAATTACATATAACAACTCTACAAAAATTGTAGATCACTGCCAAAACTATAGAGTATTGCAAGGATGATGTTACAGAATCCACAAAAGTATACTTATATGTATACATATAATAGGTTTGCAAATTTTATTTTTGGTTTAGAAATTTACCCTATTCTCTTAAAGAGCCATTACTTTTTAACTTATACCTATTTCATTGTGTAAATCCAGATTATACAACAAGATAAGAATTGATGCATGATTTATTTTATATAGATCCGCTCTAGGATACATTCGTACACATATTTGAACACTAAGAATCTATTGGTAGACAAGACAAAGGGTTTTCTTAAACTTGCTGATCCAGGAATTGGGTCAACTTTTACACTACCTTTGAAGATTTCTACACATAGGGTCATTCATACTAAATTTGATCCCACTCCCCTTATATTTATTTATGGTTTATGTGCATCTCAAGGCCTTCATTATTGATTATAATGTTAATTTCCACAACTGTTATTCAGTATATTACACTAAAGTCTGCTCTGTTGAATGCATTTTTGGTGAGTTTTATACTTCACTAAACAAATCACATTTTCAATATTTAGAATGCATTACTTCACTTTACTTTTCTTTACTTTACTTTATTATGTAAGACCACATAATTTTCAAAAAGGAATGCCTGCAAATCTCACTTTTCTAATCTTCACGCTTTAACACAAATGGCCAAAAAACAGCCACAATTCCCTGGGAGTTCTCAACTTCAACAATTACTTCATATCTTTAGATAAAGCTTCAAAATGAAAAAGAAAAACATTCATACTGGTCTGTGGAAACTATGTTTGCATTATGGTGCTTACCCAAGCAATTAGGTCTCTTGTACCTATATTTAAAAGATGAGATACTAAAATGTCTGATTTATATTGCAGAAAAATATGCATTATGATCCTGGAAGGACAATTTCAGAAAGACAGCGTTTAACCACACTTACTTTCTTGATCTTCATAAGTCTTAGTTTTCAATATTTATTCTAGATTTCTATTGTTTATATGCCTCCCAAATAGCATGCGAAAGATTTTCATGCTATACATACATTACATTTCCCAAATACTTAATATGGATGCTTTATCAAATGCATGGGTTTTTAGCCTCTAATCTGAAGCACGCATGCAGCAAGGGTTTATGCTGAAAGGAGCAATCAGAAGAAACAAGTATCTTTCAAAACTCCATATCAATAGAAATAATACATAAGGGCTCACCAATTGTACCATTAAACTCCATATTAATAGCAATTCCAGCTGTTTTAAAGTTCAATTACATTCTTTATAATAGTGTGTTAATAACAACTACATGTACATGGCATTACTGCCACACATAACATGCATACAAACTTGTCAATGTATATGTGCCCGAATAATAATAAAAACATTACAGCTTAAAAATAATATTAAAAACATTGCATTCAGTGCATGTCTCTCCCAATAGATTACACCAAATCCTTAGATTTTTGTACCATTTCCTAATGTCAATTGAAATGCATTTCTTTACTGTTTCCAAATTTCTTTTTTTTCCACGAATTTAATTATGCCTCACGCCTACTATAGCACCTACAAATTATTAAAAATTGCATGTTTTGAAATGAATTAAAATACTTCATCTAAGATACTAAACAATTAAACTTTCTTCGGCATACCTATTGCACCCTTAGGTGCAATTGCTAGTATATATATATATATATATATA
>MU227014.1:13681-24893 GCA_018584345.1 Thuja plicata
CTTCTATCTGATTCTATAGATGTTTCATTATTATTTTTTTGTATAAATACTAAGTTTGGTTGCTTCAATAGTATGAATGAACAAAAATCTATTTGATACAGGAGTGATGGCTATGATAAATGTTCCTGTGTGTGACTATGGTGATGGAGTGCGCTACGTGTTGAGGACATCACACACACACAATAATCAAAACCGTAAATTTTGGACTTGCAAAAATAAGAAAAAGTTTGTTAATAGCACTATATTTAATGTTTACAAATTATAAATATTAATCATTATAACAATACTAACTTAGACTTTTATTGTAGGATGGCAGTGGATGTGACTACTTTCGGTGGGTCGATGATGCCCCATCTCTGTCTACATCATCTGCACCATGTACACATATACCTATTTTGGTTGATGAGTGCAAGTCTTGCAAGGCGCTCGAGACATCTATGGAAAAACTGGAGGCTACCTATAAAGCCGATGTTAAGATTCTACGATATTTTGTTTTCACTGTAATTGCACTACTTTGTTGGGTCATTCAACAGAAATAACTATATATATATATATATATGGTGACGAGGACTACAAGACTTGTTTAATATCGAGCAATGTAATGATTATTTATATTTTTATGCAAAGTTCTTTAGATGTTAATGTATTTTTACTTTGTCTATGACTGTGTAGTTGTGTATTTTCTAGAAAATAAAGCAATCAATGATCTTAAATTAGAAAAAGTTTTTAAAAATATAACAATTAAAAAAAATAAAAAAAACAAATTAAAAAATGGACAAAATAAATCACAACATTAACAATTAAAAAAACTCAAAATAAAACAAATAAAAAAATGGACAAAATAAATCACAACACTAAATTAAAAATTATTAAATAATAATAATAAAAATTATAGTCTTTGTCGAATTCCAATTCCAATTCGAAATGTAGAACCAAACATAGAACATGGAGTGTTTAATTCCAATTCCAATTCGAAATTGTTGAACCAAATGCAAAATAAGAATTTGTCAGTTCCAATTCCGATTTTGAAATTGGCAACCAAACGCAGAAGATGGATTCACTAATCCATCTTCTAGGTCAACCGAACGGTCTCGGAAGATGCAAAACCAGAATTTCAAAACTTGATTTTGAGATAATCAGGTTTTGAGTCAAATTCCAATTCCCCAACCAAATGGGGCCTTACGGACAAAATTTATCAGGTGATGACACTACATGCCAAAGTAAAGTAATTGGACATCTCACGTCAGTGGTAGTACTACTTCCTTTCTATGCCTGGCAAAGCATCAGGTTCTACGTGTTTTTCTTTACTCAAATTCTCTCATTATGCTAAAGAAGGTGGTGATGTTGTCAGTTATATCTCATACAAATTCTTCTCAGGCAATGTGTTCTTCACTTGTGGTGCTTTCTTGTTATTACCCACGTTCTTTTTATTACCCACGTCTGCACTAGTTAAGATGCTTTTATTTTCCAGGAAGAAAGGAATAAGATAGAGATAATAATGGAAAATGAAAAAGCTAAAGAATATATAGTGTTTTAAAGGACAGTACAGAACAAAGTATTATAGATTAGATTAAAGATTCAATAAGAGAAAGATAGTCTTAGGGAGGAACAATTGTTTTGCAATATTTGAAGGAAATTTAAATTTAAAAAAAATTAATACGATGCCTATAATTATAAATAAATTTAAATAAAATAACATTTTTTAAAAGATATGTCCTTTAATAAGATACCCTTATGGGTTTGACTGCCGAATCTTCCCCTTCATCTATGGCTGGATTCTATTTTGGAATCAGTGGGTGAGGCTCTTGGGGATGTTCAGATGGTAAATATGTTCTCCTCTGAAATTAATAAGATGATGTATACTCGTATTCTTATGGAGATGGATGTTTCCAAGGGCCTCCCTAAGAAGATCACTTTGGCCTCTTCTTTGGGCTCTTGGACTCAGATCCTTGATTACGAAGGTATCCCATTCAGATGTAGGATTTGCCACAAGACTGGCCATCTTACTGTGCAGTGTGAATCTGATAGATCAAATTGAAGAAATCGCCTTCTTGGTGGTTGGGGGCTTCTAGCAAACATTATACGATTTGTAAAGATTCTGTGGTTGGGGGTTCGGCTGCCTGTCCTCCTCAACACGATCAAGCTCCAGTTGGAGATTCTAATGATGTTTTTGTTGCTGCTAATACTATCTTTGAAGCTATTGTTGTTGTCTTTGATGTTGTCCCTTCTGGTGTTGCTAGTGTTGTCCCTGTGCAGAACGATGTAGTTATCCTTGGTTCAGTGATTTTGTCTTCTGGTGCTCTTGTTTATGTTGATCATGGTTCTCCCGGGAGGATCTTGGGGGATGTTAGTGGTGCCAGTCATGTCCCTCCTGTGGCTAGGATTGTGACCTGCCCTTTAGTGGGCTCTTTTGGGTCCTCTTTGGACTGGAAGAAGGATGGTGAAAAGGTGGAGGATGGATGGACAATAGTTAAGCAAAAAAAAATTTAAGTCTTCCACCCCTTCATTTGATATGAACTTACGTTCACATAAATATGGGAAAAAATATAAATCTTGATTGCCTTGTTTGTGGCTGGTTGGGCCTTTTTCTTTTTTGTTGGAACTATGGTTAGTTCCTAAGGCATGATTGGTGGGGCTCCACAGTTGTTTTTTGGTGTTTCTTTGATCTATCTTTTGCTGCTTTTGTACAAGGTTTCAAAACCTCTTAAATCTTGTTTTTACTTAATCAGAACATTTTTTAAAAGATAATATGATAAGAAAGTGGATGTTCTAGAATAGTTTATTTTGATGAATGCAATTATTCAAGATTTGATCAATAGTCAATTGTTGCATTCAAAATAAGATCAATAGCTGGTAATGAAAAGATGGAGTGACCGTGATCAAGAGGAACAACATTTCATTCAAGCATCGTGTATAGTTACACGAATTTCCTATCAAAACAGGAACTTCATGCAGGCCTCAAATTTGAATAACTAGACCTAAATTATTGGACTATGAGTAGGTACAACTACATGAGGAAGTATTTTAGAATTTATAAAACTATTACATGAGATATTGATATAATTATATTAAAAGGCCTAGGCCAATATTTTATTAATATTCAATAATTTTTTACACCTATGTTCAGAAGGGCACTGGAGGAAAAGAACAGAGGAAAGAAAAATGTTTGGTATAGCCCTGTACAAAATCTTTATAAGTCTTTGATAATAATCAGAATTCCTTAGAAGATTATAATATTTGGATTTAATCCTCCCCTGTTGAAAGCTTCTCATAGTCATAAGCATCTTAAACTTGATTAATCTAGTCGCCCTGAATTGCTCCCATTTTTCTCATACAGATACTACAAGATCAAAATCATTTTGGCCAAGATTGTTGTTAGCCTTTTCAGAAAAATGCATAATTCTGATTATCATTTATAATATAACAGCAGTTGATTTAAGATATCTGATTCATTTCATATTCTTATAATAGCTAGAAATTAAGAAATATGTTATTGACCTTCTCAACAAAATTAACACACATATCTATTCTTATCAATATTTCTTAATTCAAAAGCAAATTAATTTATTTTGTCCTATGCATTTAAATAGAGAGGTTTGGTATTGTTTTGATGAATTGCAAATAACTTTGGAATTTCCATTTCCAAAGATTTCTACAATCTTGTTATCATTTCCTTTACAATTTTTAATTGTGTTTGTGTTAGTGTCTTGAGACAAAGCATTCAAGAATTTGCACATTGTTTCAACTTCTAAAAGAATGGTGTTTGCTAATTTCTCAGGCATTGCAATCACTCTTGCTACGTCTAACCCAGGCTCTTCTAATTCATCTTGAGGATTATCTTCTTCCACCTCCTTATTTTCTAATTCCAAGATGTTCTTTATTAACCACCTCTTCTCCTCTCTCCTAGCTTCGCATTCCTCATCTTCTGAATCATATTTTACCTCCATAAGCGAACATATATCCTTCATCTCAAAAATTGTTTGTAACTCTAATAGAATTTGATCTTTTGTTGGGTCATCCCTGATTTTACCTCCTCCTAATATTTCCGGATTCTTTTTTGTAAGGATTTAAATTTTGCATTTTGGTTTAGACTTTTTAAAAGCTTCATCTGCAGTTGCCAGTTAGTTTTGTAATTCTTTCTGCAGAGAATTTTCCTTCAGACATCGAATCATTTAATATAGTTTTATTTTAGTTGGTGTGTTCTGAGAGTGAGGTGGTGATCCTCTATTTGATAGATCCTTCTGACAATCTAAGATAAAGCCTTTGATTACATTATTAAAGATAATATTGGTTCCTTCCTATCTAAGGGAGTTATTGGTGTTAGCCTTCTCCTTTTGTACAGACTAAAATTCCCCATTTGACTCTAATATATCATTACTCAGCTTTTGGATATTTTCTTCTAAATTCTCAATTGTAATTTCGGTATCCACGATTTCACCTTCTTCCAGTTCTGTAATATCTCTATTGAAGTTTGTATTTGTATCTATAGTTTGTGTAATCTCTATTTTTATCCTGTGAGATAATGAAACCGCCTTTCTCTATGTTAAAATTGATGGTGAACATATTTTCTGAAGAGTGTTGTTCTCTATAAGGATTCACTAGGATAGGAAGATTATTCTTATTATATTCAGCAGCCAATCTAGGATTGTTGATTATGGGGGTAGATATTTTATTGAAGGTTGGTAAGTCTATGTCATTAAATACAATTCTGTTCTTAATTTCTCCTTGAAATACTCGTGGATTGATCATGGAAATAGACCGATTTGTTATGATTTTTATAGGCTTCAAGGGAGATTTTGAGCTAGCTTTGATTAACATTTTCACATTTGAGGAGGAGGTGAAATTTTCCTCAAGACCCACAAAATATCCTAAAAATTCTCCAATTCTAATTAAAACCTAACTCTGCAACAATTCTACTGAGAAATTGGGTAACATAATCCACATAAATTCATGATCTTTCTGATAAAATATAGGCTCAAAATTTTGTTTCCATTCATAGAATTCTAAAAAGTACCCATTTACATAAATTGGCAATCCTTTTAAAAATCCATTTTTTAAAGCAGTATTTTTGCAATGTATAAAGAAAAAGCCATTCTCAAGAGAAGTTATACTTACCTAGTTTTTGAATACATCTTCGAGCCATCTAGAAATGCTAAGTCTAGATATTCCATGACCCAACCATTTTGCATCTACACCATATTTTTGGCAATAATTCAATAAACCTTCAGAATGGTTATTTTTGATGATCAGTGTTTGATTTTCTTCAATTTTGCAGGTCTAGGGTTTGTGGTGAACTTAAGGTTACCAATAGACTCGACTTCAGTGAGATTCAGAGGCACATGTGTTCGCAAAAGAGATTTTGTGTTTTATTTATTTCCCAGTGGAATGTTATTAGCCCTAACAGCCCAGATTGGAACATAATTGGATTTTGTCCGAATATCAGATACATTGAATGTTTTAGCCCTATAGAGGACTCTCTTGACTCCCCGATTACGCACTGAGGTCCACCCTTCTATATACTCCTTAGCCATATCTAGAGCCAATGCTTGCAAAAAGTCTTCGCATCCTTACGGTGTATTGAGGATTTTGTGAATTTCACATTCTTTGTCAAAGGTTTCATAGTAAAAGTAATAAGAACTCCTCCATTGTATGCATCAGGTTCATCTTCTACCCTTTGGGTAGATGTATCAACTAGTGAATCATCCCTCTCAACATTTATCTCTTTATCATCTTTCCTTTGAATTACATTGATGTTGTTTGCAATGAGTACCTTAGTTTAAAAAAAAATTGTCTCCTCATATACCTCATCAATCCTCCTATAATCAACTTATTTATTCCTTTTTTCTTCAGAGTTCTATCTTTTCCAAATCAAGGATCTTATGAATTTCTTCAATAGAAAATACAAGACTGAGTTGAAGTAATACATTTTCTCTTATCTCCTTGTCTATTTCTAAAGCAGTCAATCTTCTTGCATCAACTTTTTTATATAGTTCATCAAGTATTTCACCTTGTATCTCTATCAAAGCTTTATTGTACTTGTTCATACATTCTATCATTCCATCTTCAATTCTCTTCTCATTGTCATCATACTTATTGCAGTATCTTTTTACTTGAACTAATATCTCATCAATAGTGATGTTCTTAATAACATCATTAATAGAGAAATGTGGCTTACCAATATTTGTCCTCAGTTTCTTCTATGTATGCTCATCTTCAACAATCCTTGTTGCTATAGAACCTTCTAATCTCACCTTTTTCACTACATCAGATCACAATATGTAGAAACATATTTATGTTCATTAGCACCTTTATAAGTTCTTTTAGGATTTCTCTTCACTCCCTTACCAGAAAGGGTAGTGTTCTTTTTCTTTACCAATTTTCCTTTAGTTGTCACAGGGGTGGGTTTCTTAGGCAAAACAAGTTGCTTCTTGATTGTAGCAGTAGCCCTTCTAGTTTGTCTACCTCTCAAAGATTGTGCAAAAGGAATATAAATAGGAGGTTCATCTACCTCTACATTAATAGGTTCATCAACAAGTTTACCTTTTCCTTTGTCCTTCTCAACTGCATTTTATTTTCCTTTCTCTTATTCTACAAACTTCTTTATTGGTTCTTCAATCTTCTCTTTTTTGAATCCAAGCCTTATTGCCACTTCTTCCACTTCTGTTATGAATCTTCTCTCTCTTCTTAGTCTAGTGAGGGTCTCATGTATTTCAAAATATTTCTCAGAGTGTGCCAAATCTTTTCTCAGTTGCATCCACCAGTTTCTTTCGAATATCTTCACCATAGGCCACTAGGACCAGTTCATCAATATCATATCCCATCAGCATAACCCAAGAAGTTATAGATTAAAATGCCTCCATTAAGCATGAGTTAATTTCTACCATAAAACATATGTCATCCTTATACTTCTCCACAATCTTGGGTGGAATCTTGTATGTTACTTGCATATATTCTTGAAATTGTTTAAAGAATGTACATAGGTTGCCTTTAGCAGTTTATTCTCCCATGATGTCACAATACTTCCTCATCTGAATGCCAAAAGAATATCTTTCTTCCAAACAATATTTCCAATACCAAGAAAGTAATTTGAGAAATAGAAAAATATGCATACCAATAAAGGCCCATATTTGAAGATTTGTCTTTCTTTATCTTCTCAAGGTTCTTTATCAACTAGTCCCTCAGTGCTTCACATATGTTATAATTTAGGTTTTCCTTCACCATTTTGTAGGCCACATAGATGATGGTCCTTGATATTTTTTCTCTCTTCTTGAATGATAGACCTTATTGTTTGATGGTTATTGAGCATGGCAGAGTTTGATTTTTGGGTGTGCTGACATTAATGTATTGTCATTGATGTCAACATATTATTTATTATTTTAGACAGTGTGTTTGGTGAAGAAAATTTTAGTTGATTAGGTGATACATTGAAGATTTAGATTTGTGATCGTAAGGTGTTGTTCTATGGTATATGTTGTTTTTCTACAGAGGTTCACAGATGTTGTGATGAAAGTTTGAGTATTGATTGACTAAATTGTTGGTTGTTGTTGTTGCAGTGTTCCTGTGTACAGAGGTTGAGTATTTGGATTGGTACATCTTTGATTCAATGTTTAAGAAATAGTGAAGCTGGTAATTGTATGGTTCCTTATCATTGTGTTCACAGCTGGTGTTGTTCATGATTTAGAGTATGACATGCTATCTTTTGGTATGACAGAGTTTGATATTTGATGGTCCTATTGATCAGAGATAGAGATGAGATAATGTGAGTGTTATGAATGTTATTAATGTTTCTTGTTGGTGTTATTAGATCATGTAATTATCCTATTGTTAGACTGCATCGTTGGATGTGATCATATTTTTTGTTTTGGGTAGAGTGTTGGTGTTGCCTGGTTTAGCTCTTAGCCAGCCTAATGGAGTAACGTGTTTAGATTATTGATGCTGCTTGGATGTCACTCAAGCATGTTCGTGGTTGATGATTTGGGTCCTATCTATGTCTTAGCTAACTTGATTTGGATCACTTGGAGTTTTGAGCTTAAAGGTTACATATTTTTATTGTAATAGGTCTAGCCAACCTAGTGGTTGATTATTCTTTGTAATCTGTATAAATGAGAGATCATTTTGTAATCATTTGAGAGGAGAAAAAAATAGAGAGAGATATGTGGTAGTAAGAAATTGTAAGAAGAATTGGTGTTTCTTTAAGGCAGATTTTGTACTTCATTGGAACTGTATTGGCATTGAAGATGTTGTTTGGTAGTTCAGTTGTAATGGACTATATGTCCACCCTATTGTAAGTAAAGATAGATCGATGAACCTAACTGGGGGCCAGATATGAGATTGTATTGTGAGCAGTGTATTGTAGGCGGTGTCCCTATTAATTAGGCTATAAGCCTATGGTTGCTTATGCATCCTTTGTTCTCTATTTTTCTCTTAATCGGGCAGTACTTTTAGCAAAGTACATTTATCTTGTGGGTTTGATTCTCATGGGGTTTTTCTCTTAATCGGGTTTCCTCAAGAACAAATATTTGTGTTCTGAGTTCTGTGTTGTGGATCTTGTATTATTTTTTATCTTTTAGATCTAAGTGGCTAAAGAGAAATTAATTGACTAGGTGTGTACAATTGATTCACCCCCCAACTACCCAACTCCTTTTTTGTCGGTACGTCAGCAGTTTTTGACAACTCTTGAATTAAGTACAAAAGTTTCTATGCGATGTCGAGTCCCCAACCTCAAGGAGAATAAATTCATTAACATAGTCAAAAACTTAGCTTTCCAAACAAATAAGTATGAGGCACTTCTCCTCAACAAGGAAGTCATCCAGGGTGTCATCTAGTATATCAAAATCATCCTTCAAGAAGGCCTTGTTGATTTTATTAAATCCTTGAAGTAAAATATTTTTCATTAAGGCATTCGTGTCGAGCTCACCAAAATGTAGAGAAGGAGATTCACTACCTTCAGAATATCAAGAACCCAAAGAGAAAATGTGCCTTGTGCTACCTCACTTCTACTAGTGTTGTGGTGAGCTAGGATGATCAAGACAACTAATGGAAATGCAATTTGATATAAAGGAACTTGATAAGTTGAACTATACTAACAGGATTATCAATTTAATGTCAAAACTAAAATGCTGAAATTGTTAGAGTATCTATTTATCTTCACTTATTAATTAGATCATGTTGATTTAATTATTAAGTTGTCTATACTATATTTTCACTTAAGCTGTCTCTTAGGTGCATATAATTAATATTTTATATTAATTATATTATGCAACCTAGCTTTGACCTTTTTAGCATTTTGTTCACCTTTAAGGTTGAACTCTTGTAATTATTTTTTCATTACTTTGGAATAGAATTTTCTCTCACTCCGCTGAGATTTTCCAAGCCTTTGTTTTTGTCTCTCTGGTTTCCTTTCAGCATCAGGTTATTTGCATGCAGGTGTTCTTAGCGATCTGTGAAGTTGGATTTCTCAACTTCTACATGGTATCAGAGCTTCCCTACTGATGCCTGGTCTGACGGTTTTTTGAAGCCATGATTCAAAGACAAAAGCCACAACTTCTCTAAGGTTTTTTCTTCATTTTGGAGGAGGCACTATTTTGTGGAGCACTTTGAGCCAAAACGGACTCCACCATTGCGCTCAAAAGGCCCGGGAGAGTTGAAATTCATATAAAGTTTGTTTTTTTTTGTCACAGTGACCTTTGGGAAAAAATTTCTCCCTCCTAGGTCGTACAGCATGAAAATTGAGAAAAAAATTTAAAAGAAAATATTTTTTTAGGGTTTTTTGGGCTCTGCGTAGTGCAGCCATGCCACGCCACCCCCGTGCCACCCTAGCACCACCCCGGCCCAGCCCCAACCGGCGCGCCGCCCACCGGCCACCGGAGTAGCCCCCAGCGGTGCTGTCGCCCAGGAGCCGCCCGGCCACCACCTCCGCCGGTGGCCCGCCACCTGCCGTCGACGGTGCACACTAGAGGTGACTTCGTTGCTGACGTCACCTGCCAGAATTTTTTTTTTGGCAGTATTTTTAAATTTTCCAGCAATAATTTTTTTTCCGGCGACGGCAAATTTTTACCAGCGAGACTAGCCCGCGACGTGTAGACAACCGTCAACTTTTTTTCCGGGCTCTGTGACGGTCGTTTGACCGTCAAATTTTTTGTCGTGGCTGGTTTTTTCTAGAGAGTTATTTTTCGAAGGCATAGTTGGTTGTTTAGCCATAACTTGAGCATACATTGTCCGTTTTCAGAAAACAAAACATCGTCGAAAAGGTGTTTTCGAGCCAGACACAATAGTGCTAGTCTAGATTGCTACTTCAATTGTTTGAGTTCTCATTTTTGGTGTTGAAGTAGAGTCTTTAGTTTCCTCCATCTCTACATATGGCATCCAGGTTTTCTTCTCATTTTTTGTGCTTTCTATAGTTGTTTCTTTGTTGTACAGGGGATAGAATTATACATTGTGGGGAGTGCATTTTCTTTCTATCATTTAAATTCAGAAATGACCCTTCTACTTCTTGTATGCGATGAAACCTAACCTGTTGGGAGCACGCTCAAACATGCAAACATTAGAGATATACACCAAATAACAACATTAAACATGTCTAAAAGCATACTATTAAAAATAAAAAGAGATTTATCACAACCTCTGATGAGCCAAACAAGTGCACCCAAGCCTTGTTGATTTGCTCTTAGAGAGGTTTGTGGGTGTGCTCTCCCAACACAATATTGTAATCCCACTTAGAAATGCATTAGAAAGATAAGCTAATAACTCAAGAACAAGTATAAGGAACTTGTCTTAAGCTTTCACCATGAATGAAAATGCAAGCTTTAAACTAGGATGATATGCAAGATCTAACTAAGATAATAGAACTAGATTCATTCCATATTAAACCTAAGATGTGATATCTAGATTCAACAATGAAATAAACATGAAAATGAACTAAGATGAGTATGAAATGCTAAATTGATTAAAAATTTCTAGAGCTAAACTAGCATGGTAACAATGCAAAAATAAGAGATGATTTGCTCTTGAGAAAGGCCTCTATTTATAGAGTTTTTTTGGAGGAGAGAGAGGGCTTTGATGAGGTGGAGCTCATGTGACATCCAAATAGGTGTCACATGAGGGACACATAAGCCATGCAAGAGGCCCACTTTTCTCACACATGTGTGAGCAACTTTGGATGTGATGGGTCAAAGTGTACTTAAAGTACACATGTGAAGGATCTTGTAAGAAG
>MU227014.1:24943-37858 GCA_018584345.1 Thuja plicata
TGGGTCAAAGTGTACTTAAAGTACACATGTGAAGGATCTTGTAAGAAGGTGTAAGAGGGTGTAAGAGTTTTGGACTAATGAGACACTTTTGGAAAGTGTAAGAAGGTGTCATCATAGGTGTAAGAAAACTTGTTGGCACCAAATAAGGATTATTTGAAAAATTTATTTTTTAGAAATTTGCTCACACATGTGTGAGCAAATAATTAGGACTAATTGTTGTAGGAATCAAGAAATTAGCTTAATTAACCTTAGTTAATTAATAGATAGGTTTATTTGGTGAGAGTGGTGTGAGGTAGGGTATGATCTAGGTTCAAATTAGATTTAGATTATTTGTGGTTTAGTAAAATTTAGGTCATGTGAAGGAATAAATAAATTAAAAATTTATTTAAAGGGGATCAATGAGGGATAATGTATTAAATAAGATTTAATACATTACAAGAGGTAATATTTAAATTAAATTTAAATACTAAGGGAAGTGAATCATATTTAATTAAATAAATTTAATTAAATAGATAGAAGAATATAACAAATATAATTAATTAAAATTAACTATAATGTTATGGAAATATTAATTAAATTAATATAGGGACGATTTTGGATGTCTACATTTTGCCCCTCTTTGATGCATTGTCAAAAGTGACGTTGCGTCAAAGAAAAGAAAATAAGATGCCCCGGAGAGGTCAGAAAACCTATGGTAGCGAGAGCGGAGGAGGGTGCCCCCTCGAGAAAATAATAGGAAAAAATATAATTTTTTAATAAAAAAATTTTGAAAAGGCAAGAAAATGGGGAAAGCAGACCAATTGCATGGCGTGTCCAAGAAAAATGGAGGAGAAACAGGGACCAGAATGGGAGAAAGGAAGACCGACGGAAGAAATGGGTCCCAAGGGGCTATAAATAGTCCACCGGAGCGCATGGACAAGTCATTTTCACTCACAAAGAGAAAAAAGAGAGAAGAAGAAGAGAGCAATGGCAGCGCAACAAGAGCGAGCACAGCTTGGGGAGTGCATCTGGGTACACTAGCGACCTGCGAATGCGAAACCACCAGTGAGTAGTCGAGCGCCAACCTTGTCATTTATGCATTTAATATTTTGGGAGGGTAGTTAGGTGCAATAAATGCCCCTAAATAGATGCACAGTGCAGACGGTGATCGCATGTCTACCGTCTACACAGATGGTGATCGACAGACCATCGTCCTCATAGACGATCGACAGGTGACAGTCATCTGCGCAAATGGAGATTTGACCAATCTCCGTCTGCGAGGGCAAGGGGGACAAAACACGTAGAGGAGACGATGATGTATAACATCATTGTCTGTGCGGCAAGGGGAGCGGCAGCCTAAACTGCCGTCTCTGTAGACTGACATCTATGCAGATCCGCTAGCTCCGCAGACTAGCTACTGCGAAAGTTCACTGTCTGCGAAGGTCAACTGTTGTTTGCATGGATTGACCCAAAAATAGAAGAAAAGGGAGGAGGAAGAGAATAGACAAGGGTCCGGGAGCATTTTTTGATGCCCCAGACAGTCCTAGGACATTTTTCGGTGCCCCAGCATGCTATCTGATTGCTGACATGTGCTTTCTGACTGTAGGAGGAGACTTACATTCCAAGCCAGGGAGTGCTACTCAGTGACCATGGAGCTGGAGCAGCACCTGACGGTGATAGAGTAGGGAGTGGTGACACTGTGTGGTTTAGAGCACGTGCGGCATTGGCCGCATCTTCAAGCGCATAATGCGCTCATGTCTGCGTTGATAGAGAGGTGGCACAATACCACCTCGAGCTTCCACTTCCCTATAGGGGAAGCGACTATCACCCTTCATGATGTATGAAGGATCTATAGAGTGCCCATTCGGGGGCTCATACCAGAGTACTGTGTGGAGGGATCAGAGCCCTATATGGAGATGGCTCTAAGGCAGAGATTTACAGATCTACCGATTACACGGCAGTGGATGTCATGGACAAGAGCGATGACCATGGAGCCATGGCCATGGTGACTGGCTTTATATCTGGCGAGATTGATAGGGGGATGACTCATGCTTGATCATGCAGGCAAGGGGTTCCCTATAGGCTGGGCACAAGTGCTGAGCAGCATGGTCAAGGACAGCGACCAGTACTGCTAGGGATACATCATCCTTGGTCAGTTATACTATGATCTGCATATGTGCGCCTACCGCAGGGGTAGGGCACTAGGTCCTGGATGTATGCTCTTATTGGTATGGACGTGGGAGCATATAGCGGTCACATGACCAATCAAATATCAGGAGACCCGGGTGGCATATGAGCCCTTCATGCGCAGGTACAGGCCGCTAATTAGTTAGGAGGCCAAAGATTCAGTGGGATACTGGCGCAGGAGACTTGATGAGATGAGGGATATAGTATGGGCACCCTATGCAGGATGCGAGGCCTGGGGCCACGAGACCCCACAGCAGGATGGGTATGCAGAGGATGGATTTTATGATTCATATTATTTGAGGTTCATGCAGACTGACTGATGGCTGTTTGGGAGGAAAGTATACATGATATCACGATACATGCCATCCAGGGTATGGAGGCAGATGGGTTAGATACAGGAGGCAGTACCGGACGGGTTCCCTTATCCATTGGTTACTTGCGAGGTAGGGAGTGTATGGGGGATTGGAGCAGATTCACGGATAGCCTAAGCATCATTCATGGGCATGATTGAGGTGCCCTGGATCAGGGCGCGAGAGTCACTACAGGATGCTAGTGTGGTTCCTGCATATGCACAGTGGTGGGGGGCACATAGACCCGTGAGACTGACCGTGTCAGGGGTGGTTCAGGAGGATGAGCAGCTAGGGGCTGGAGGAGATGGAGGGACTGGAGGGAGGAGAGTCTAACCCAGGGTGGCAGTACTACGATGGAGGGGGCAGGTGCAGATACCAGAAGGTAGGTAGCCGTCGATTATACCCAATGTACAGGGACAGGGGCAAGATCCACAGGGGCCACCATAGGGGCCACCACCACAGGGGCCACCGCCATAGGCACCTCCACAGGGACAGGGACCACCAACGGGCTACATAGCCTAGGAGACACATGACACAGTCGTAGCAGAGCGAGATAGCCTGCGGACTGAGCTGGGGAGAGTTTAGGGATTATTGGTGACATCTCAAGCAACTGAGGTGAGTGCACAGGCTGAGATTCTATGATTATAGGGTTTATTAGCCACAGCACAGGCTACAGCCAGCAACTTGTAGATAAAGGTGACCCAGGTTCAGAGGGGGCTATCATCAGAGACATCTCAGGGGGACAGTGCGCAGTGGGTGCTAGACATTTTACAGGCTCAGGTAGATAGTGGGGAGTTTGCTATCATAGAGGAGTTTCGGGATCGGGAGGAGGAGCTGGCAGCTATGTCAGCACAGATAGCAGCTCTGACAGCAGAGCGGGATTTAGCATAGAGGCATGCTGAGGATTACAGGGTAGACCGTGATATAGCGTGGCTGGCAGGTAGTGCGGCATGGTTGGGTCAGATGATGACCGATGCCATGGCAGCTCAGAGAGAGGTAGGATGCAGAGGCCAAGAGGCCGCATATTATATGGAGCTGTACCATGGAGCAGTGCCAGAGGAGGCACGAAAGCCTACATATTCTGAGAGGGCACAGTTAGAGAGCACCGGCCGACCATCACAACGATCAGTGGGGTTATCACCACATCCTAGTAAGGGAGCAAGACCATCACGGCCACTGCCATGACTTCTCAAACTTTTTGGATACACAGTTTTGACAAATTTTTGACACATGATGTATGATATGACACTTTTTGATATATATATGGACTATTTTTGGACTATGGGACTCTGATGTATGGATCTTGATGTTATATGCTTATATGATGTGATGTTTATGTAGGATGTATCGATGTACTTATGATGTTATATTTTCAGTATATGATGCTTATGACAGACATGCAGGATGGGATGAATATATATATATGATACTGACAAATTTTTGATGTAGGGATGAGATGCAGATATATATAGATAGATATGATGTCATGTCATGTGTTAATACTTATATTTTATCATGTATGGATGTAATGTAATGATGTATAAATGTATTTATGATGCTTTATGAAATGGATGAACCTTAAAAGATGTAATGGATTTTATGGATGCAACTAATGGAATGCAATATAATTACATGCAAATGGTACTATATGATGGTTATAAATGTATAATGCTAATGGAATGATAATGCAACTATAAATGAATTAAATGAACAATGAGCAATGCAAATGATTAAATTTAATGTACTAATAATGAACACTACAACTAAATGAATGAGTAATGTAAAACGGCTAATGATGAATGAAATGAAAGCAATGTGAGACTAAGGTATATTAACTAATGATTAATGGATGAAATGCAATATGAAACAAATGAACAGTGCAATAGATAATGACTAATGTTTAATGAGATGAACAATGAAATGGATAATGAATAAAATGAATAATGCAATGGATAATGACTAATGATTAATGAGATGAACAATGAAATGGATAATGAATAATGTTTAATGAATGAAATGAATAATGCAATGGATAATGACTAATGATTAATGAGATGAACAATGAAATGGATAATGAATAATGTTTAATGAATGAAATGAATAATGCAATGGATAATGACTAAATGAGGAAACTTTTTTTGTGTGTATCACAATAAGTCTGATAAAAATCACGTAGGTGACCGGATAGGGGAATAAATAGAAACCTTTGCCAAGAGAAAAATCACAATGCAATATGACCTAGCTACTATGCAAAGACTAACTATATGATAATAGTGGGATTAATACTGTGTTAATGTTAGAGAGCACACCCTATTTTGATATTGCAAAAGGAGTTATGCACCATGTGCTAGAAAACACAAGTGACATGGTTCCTTTGCGTGGACTAGACTCTCAGACAAATAGGTTGTTAGAAATAAGAATGTGAGATATCAGGTATGATGAGAGCTATGAAATGTTACTCATGAGGAGACGCAGTACATCCAGATCTTTTGAGGGATTTGAGATGCATGAATCCTACCCCCAGTGAGGCATACATAGTCATAACCAAATATCAAAACATAAATGTACTAACAAACTATGACAAGCAGATCATACCACAAAGGACATGTATTTCACTAGATACTCACCATAACAAACTAAGATATAAAAGATCGAGGCTGTTGCGATAAGGACATAGTAAAACACAAGATAAAACTAACAAAAAGGCATCCTGACCAAGTGGTCATTCAGTCCAAAAGTTCTTGCCATGAACAATTTTGATGTAAGGATTGATAGAACAGTCGACACTGGAAGGATTCATCCTGATGGGCCAAAGATTGATTGATAGAAAATGGAAATTCGCTGGCAATTGCTCGTGAATAGAATAATCATTAGGAAAGTCAATCTGTCTGTTGATTTGATGTAAAACGTTTGTGATCACTGTTCTAGAACAAAGCTCAGTTTTTTATTTGGTAAGCTCAGTCGTGCGGCAATCATTATTGCGAAAGCAAGAAGATGGTCAAAGAACTACCTACACAAATATGGGTAGCAACACTTATTATGGAAGGTGATGTAAGCTGTATAGACAAATGGTGGAAACTGATGGTGGATCTGACTATGCATGGTGCCTGAAATAGGTTTTCACCATGGTACTTATCCATTGCGCCACCAAAGTGGTTTTCACAGATGGACGGATTTTATTTTTCTCTCTTTTTTTATTTTCTTTTCAAGCTTTTGTATTTTTTATGCTTTTTTATCTTTTCTGATTTTTTTGCTTTTTTTGCTTTTTGAATGTTTTTGGATTTTCTACATTTCTAATTTTTTGGATTTTTTGAAAATTTTCTGCTATACAACGGACTATGAACTGATCAAGCATAGAAGTGCTTGAGATGTACAATATTTATAGGATCGGGGAGTGGATCTCCCTCTGAGGACATAATTTGATAGGTGCCTAAACCATATTTTGTTGTAACAATGAAGAGACCCAACCAATTAGGTTCAAACTTTCCTTTCTTCTCACGATTCTGGAGGTTCTTCATATTATGCTGCAGGACAAGATCACCAACCTCAAACTAATGAGGTTTGATCCTTTTGTTGAACTGAAGGCGAGTGCAATTTTGATACATGCAGAGGTGGTCTAGGGCATTGAGATGTCTCTCATCGAGGAGTTCCAACTCTTGCAAGTGAGCAACTCTATATTCTTCTTCAGACAACAGATTCTTGAGAGAGATTCTGAGGGAAGGGAGAGAGATTCTAAGGGAAGGGAGCTCAATTTCAATGGGTAGAATAGCCTCAGTACCATAAGCAAGGGAAAAGGGAGTGGCTCCCGTGGGTGTTTGAATGGAGGTGCGGTAAGCCCAAAGGATGAGATTGAGGTGAAGGTGCCAATCACGGCCAGCTTCATCGACTATTTTCTTGAGGATTCTGAGGATGGTTTTATTCATAGCCTCAGCTTGACCATTGCTTTGCAGAATGTACTTGGAAGAGGTATGGTGGGTAATGCTAAACTTCCTACATAGCTCTGTGACATCCTTATTCTTGAAAGGTCCTCCATTATCAGTAACAATGTCTTGAGGAATGCCATAGCGACAGATAAGATAGTTCAAAATAAACTTTGAAATCTATTTTCCAGTAGTGTAGGTGAGAGGAACAGCTTCAACCCACGTGGTAAAGTACTCCATAGCAGCCAAGATGTATTTATGGCCATTGGATGAATTAGGGAAAATCTGGCCAATGAGGTCAAGACCCCAGCATGAAAAGGGCCAAGGGGTGATGGTGGGTTGGAGTGATTGGGAGGGAGCGTGTATCAAATCATCATGTTGCTGACAAGGTACACACTTCTTCACATAGTTGTAAGCATCTTGCTCCATAGTAGGCCAGTAATATCCAATGCGTAACAAATTTTTGGCCAACGTAAGTCCACTAGAGTGGGCCCCGTAGATTCCTTGATGTACCTCCTCCAGGGATGTTTGTGCTTCATCAGAATTCAGACACTATAAAAGAGTTCCATCAAAATGCTTTCGGGAGAGGGTATCAACGAGGATTGTGTATCGGGAAGTGCAATGAATGAAATTTTTATGTTGATTGGGGGTTAAAGTAGGTGGGGTAAGTCCATCACGTAGGTAGGAATACACTTCTTGATACCATGGGGAATTGGGATCAGCAATTTCACACACCATTTCAAAATTTGGCTTTTCATAGGCAGGGATTGTAAGATTCTCAACAAGAAACTCACACTGTGTGCTGTGTTCTGGCATAGTGATCAAGGACCCAATTGTTTCCATCGCATCTACTGCTTTGTTGTTCGTGCGAAGGATCTGTTGAAAGGTTAGTTCAATAAAATGCATCTTGAGATCTTCAACTGTCCGGCGATAGGGAAGCAACTTGTCATCCTTTTTTTGATATTCATCCATAACTTGTTTGATAACCAATTGTGAGTCACCGAGTACCAATAGAGTGAGAATCTGCCATTGTATGGCCTATCGAAGGCCAATCACAAGGGCTTCATATTCTGCAATATTTTTGGTACAAGGAAAGTGTAATTTGAAAGATTTAGGGATGAGATCCCCTTTTGGTGTAACAAACAAGACTCCTACCCATGATCCTTTCTGAGTGAAGGATCCATCAAAATACAGCTTCCGTGGTGGACTTGGGGAAAGATTTAAGACTGATTCATCTGGAAAATCTATGATCAGAGGGTGCTTATCATCAACAGGTGCTTCAGCTAGCTGATCTACAATCACTTGTCCTTTGATGGCCTTTCGATCCACATAAACAATGTCAAACTCACTAAGAATCACGACCCATTTTTCTGTACGACCAGTAAGAGCAGCGCGTGCCAGGAGATACTTGAGTGGATCAATTTTAGCAACAAGATGAATCTTATGATTAAGCATATAATGTCATAACTTCTGTGTACAAAAAATAATGGCCAAACATGCTTTCTCAATTAGGGAATAATTCAACTCATAGCCAATAAGAGTTCTGCTGAGATAGTAAACTGCTCGCTCTTTGTCGGTGTCATCTAATTGTGCTAGGAGGGCTCCCAACGCAACCTCTGTAACATATATATACAAAATGAGAGGGCAACCAGCAATAGGTGGAACTAACACAAGTGGATTAGCCAGATAACCTTTCAGTTTCTCAAATGCATTTTGACACAAGCAATCCCACTGAAACTTGATATTCTTGTGCAAAAGATGGGAGAATGGATGCACCTTGTCAGCCAGCTGTGACATGAATCTTTTGATTGATTGTAGTTTACCTTTTAAACTGTGTAATTGCTTCAATTTTTTGGGTGGTGGCATCTCTAGGATTGCTTTCACTTTCTTTGGATCAACTTCTATTCCACGCCGTGACACAATGTATCCCAACAGCTTACCAGATTATACTCCAAAGACACACTTTTTGGGATTCAGTCTAAGATTATATTTCTCCAATCACTCAAAGATGGTGGTAAGGATAGGAATATGTGATTCCCTTGTTTTGGATTTGCCTAAAAGATCATCCACATAATCTTACATGATGACATGCAAAAGGTCATGAAAGATGGTAGTCATTGCTCGTTGATAAGTGGCTCCAGCATTTTTAAGACCAAAAGGCGTCACTTGATAATAGAAAGTGCCCCAAGGTGTTGTAAATGTGGTTTTGTGCTGGTCTTCTGGCACTATCCTGATCTGATTATAACCTGAGAATCCGTCCATAAGTGACAACATTTCATGTCCTGCCGTCAAATCCACTATAATGTTAATATTTGGGAGTGGAAAATCATCCTTGGGACATGTAAGGTTGAGGTCTCTGAAATCAGTGTAGATATGAATGCCCCTAGTAGGCTTACCTACTAGTACAATATTAGAAACCCATTTAGGATAGTCAATTGGTCCGATTACTTCAACATCCAGCATCTTCTGAAGCTCTACTTTGACTACCAATGCAAGTTGACGTTGCATCTTACGAAGCTTCTGCTTAATAGGTTATACATTTGGATCTACCGCAAGATGATGCATGACAAGATTTGTATCAAGCCTAGGCATGTCTTTGTAGGTCCAGGCAAAGTTGATTTTGTGCTTATGCAAGAATGTAGTCATGTCTTTCTTTTCTTGATCACTGAGAGAAGCTGCAATATAAGTGATATGTGGATCTTCTTCTATGCCTAGGTTGATTGGAATAGTATCTTCAATGATCATAGAAGACACTTCTAGTTCTGATGATATAAATGAAAATTCAGCCTCTCCCTCCTCTATCACCTCAGAAAGGTTTTCACTAGAGGAATCATCCTTTATTTTGTCTTTTTCTTCATCCTTAGGTGCCTGCGAGAGGTTTTCACCAAAGGATGTATTTTCATTTTTTTATTTTTATTTTCTTTTCCATTTTTGTTACTGATAGAGTTGACTTGGATACCAAAGTAGGCTTGTTCACTTTAGTGTATATGATGTTCGTGTTCTCGAATATTCTTAAGTCCAAAGAGGGCTAAAACTGCCTCATCTGAATCGCATATATCATAAGCTGGTGGTGAGTCTTGCTGATCCCAGTCAATTAATTCAGGGTTTGTGAGGGGTAGATGAGGGGATGAAAGGTCAACTTGGGTAATGGTGAAGACATGATGATTTTCATTTAGGTCATCGTCAATATATTGGAAAGGAATTTCAAAGAACTCTTCCTCAGTGTCTGAACCTGAGGCAGCTAAACAATAATCTTTAGCGAAGTTAGTCTTAGTTTCTACGGAACCCAATCTGTGTCCTTTAGGATAACCATTAGTTGTTATGATCTTCTTCTTTCTTGTTTCATTAGCTCCAAGACTAGTACCATGATATCCCATGTTTTCAACAATGGGAGTAACTTTAGGATACTTTCCTTTGGGGAAAGTTGCAGGTCGTTCTTCTTCATCATTATAGAGCCAATCAAGGACACTATATTCCATGTGTTCATCTGATAAGGACCCCCAATGTTCAAAAATAGTTGTCTTGTAGTGCATAAGTGCTTTATCCTTGGAGAGTGGTAATGGTGATGGTCTTCCATAAGACTTTGGAGACAAGGGGAGTTGCCTAATACATAAGGCACTTTCAAATTTATACTCTCCCATGCCTTGATCTGTAAATGTGGCCTTTGCTTTAGATGAGGAGGGTTTGTCATCGGTAGCTTTGTCCTCAGTAACTTTTTCCTTTCCTTTTGATTGCTTAGTTGACATTTCAGATGTCTTTTCTGAACTAGGGGTTTCTTGATTGAAATGTCGGCCAAATTCATTCAACAGACAGTAATTAGCTTATTTGCCTTCCAATCTTTTACAATATTGAAAGGGCTCAGGATCTCCAGGAATTGTGATTTATCTACCATGATGTGGGAATTTCAGACATTCATGATAGGTAGAGGGTACACCTTTGATAGCGTGTATCCATGGATGTCCTAGCAAGATGTTATAAGGTATATCTAGATCCAGTACATGGAAAATAGTTTCAATCAGGTCCAGGCCCACTTGTAAGGGCAATGTGATCAATCCCTTGCTTTCTCATTCTCGATCATCATAGGCTTTTATTGTAATTCTCTTGTCTGCATCAATGAGGTCTTCAGAAAGACCAATGTTGCGAATCATTTTCAATGTGCACAAATTTAGGCCAGATCCACCATCTATGAGGACTCCTTTGACTTTTGTGGAGCAAATTTTTCCTTCTATATGGAGGGACTTATTATGATGAATATCAGGACCACTAAAGTCTTTATCAGTGAAAACTAGATGTTCTTGCATGGCTAAGTTCCCCATCATGGATTTGAATTATGCAGCATTGATGTTCTCAGGGACACGGGATTCATTTAGAGCTTTATCAAGGACTTCTCTATGAATTGGTGATGTGGTCAAGAGCTCTAAAATGGATATTTGTGCAGGGTCTTTCGTAATTGGGCCAACAAGTCAAAGTGCAAAGCAGGTCGAGTGGTAGTAGACGGTGCAGCTGGTGGATTTGTAGATGTAGAAGGTTTATCAGCAGCTTGAACAGTGACTCTGGGTCTTCGTGTAGTGGCATTACAATTAGCAGCTTTGAGTTTTATAGTATTAACATGCGTGTCAACTTCTTTAATGCGGCCACAAAGAGAATCAAACCCAAAGATATCATTTTCATTTAAACTCCCACATGTTCAATCATGGCCTGTAATAGTATTGGTAGAATAGTCATATGGGATTGCGTTTGATGCATTGTTTTGATTATGAGGTGGGAAAGGTTGACTGTAGACTTTGAGTTTCACATTAGATGAGGATGCATTATGACCTTCAACTTCAATTTTCCCATCCTCAATGAGGTCTTGCACAAAGTGTCTAAGCTTCATGCATTTCTTGGTATCATGTCCCTTGATGCGATGATAATCACAATACTCATTATCCCTATACCAAACAAGTTTAGGTTGATTCTCATCAAAAGGTCAAGTATTTGGGTAAACTATCATTCCTTGATCTGCGAGTTGTTTGAAGATCACATCTAAAGGCTCTGCTAAAGCTGTGAATTATCGTCGTTGTCGATTATCATTGTTTTTGTTGTTGTTGTTGTTGTTGTTGTTGTTGTTGTTGTTGTTGTAGTTGTTGCGAGGGAACAAGAATGATTGATTACATGGTTGTTGATTATTGTTCTGATTATTCTGATTCTAATTGTTGTTTTGATTCTAATTGTTCTGATTGGGTTGATTCTGATTCTGGTTTTGGTTGTTGTTGCAATATTGATTTTGGTTATGATTGTTATTGTGATTATTTTGATTGGTATTGTTGGATGCTTGAACATTTTGAACATGTTTGGAATCAATCACTCCATCATTGACAACTCCTTTATTCTTATTCCAAAATTTTGGTTTATCATTATTGGAAGGAGTATAATGTTTGATGCTACCTCTTTGCAAAAGGCCATCTTCAATGTCTTTTCCCTTTTTGACAAGGGATTCAAAGGTGTCAAGTGAAGCCATTTTTATTTGGAAGGACATCTTAGAGATTAATTCTTTGTGAAGATGTCAATCAAGTGACTATCAGGTATTTTCCATGGCATGCAATTTACAATATGTCTCTATCGTTGTAAGAAACTAGCAAAGGTTTCTCCATTCTTTTGTTTAGTATTGCACAAATCGCTGAGTGTTGCTTGATGCTCAATGTTATACGAATATTGTCCAACAAAATTCTCTGCAAGGTCAGAGAAGATAGAGATTGACCCATAAGGAAGGGTCATGAACCATTCGAAGGCTGTGCCTCCTAGACTCCTAGTGAAAAGTCTTTTTAAATAATTCTCATTATAGGCGACCTCTTGACATGCAATGTAAAATTATTTGAGATGTTGGAGAGGACATGTTTCTCCTTTGTATTTCTCAAATTTGGGCATCTCAAAGTTTGGTGGGAATGGTTGCATCATGATAGATTTGTCAAATGGATAGGGACAAATCTCTTCAAAAGAAAACTCCTTCTTCCCCCCCACTTTGTAAACCTTGTACAATGCTTTTGAGCTCATTGAATTGTTGGGTGAAATATGGAGTATTTTGTGTGAAAAATGGGGGTACATAACCTCCACCTCCTTCGAATTGTGCAGCTGAAAAGCCCGTGGAGGTCATACCAATGGTAGGAGGAGGTACATATTGATAGGCTCGTGATGTATTGTTTGTAGATGTTTTTGCCCCCATTGTTTGAAACAAAGATGAAGACAAGTGCATGGAAACTTGTCCTATGTTGTTGACATTAGCACTTGCTCCTTGAGTCATTGTCGTTTGAGTGCTATTGTGTGTAGTATTATTTGGCAAAGCACTTATGATTTGTTGGATTTTTTCAGGTGTCAATTGGGGTATTGATGTGGTTGTTGATATAGGTGTTGATATTGGTGTTGATATGGGAGGTTCGCTAACAGGTCCTTTACCAGTGTCATGTGATGATGTAGCATTTGAAGTAGAAGCCATGGCTGCA
>MU227014.1:41760-70864 GCA_018584345.1 Thuja plicata
TGAAGGATCTTGTAAGAAGGTGTAAGAGGGTGTAAGAGTTTTGGACCAATGAGACACTTTTGGAAAGTGTAAGAAGGTGTCATCATAGGTGTAAGAAACCTTGTTGGCACCAAATAAGGATTATTTGTAAAATTCAATTTTTAGAAATTTGCTCACACGTGTGAGAAAATAATTAGGACTAATTGTTGTAGGAATCAAGAAATTAGCTTAATTAACCTTAGTTAATTAATAGATAGGTTTATTTGGTGAGAGTGATGTGAGGTAGGGTAGGATCTAGGTTCAAATTAGCTTAATCCAAATTAGATTTAGATTAATTATGGTTTAGTAGAATTTAGGTCATGTGAAGGAATAAATAAATTAAAAATTTATTTAAAGGGGATCAATGAGGGATAATGTATTAAATAAGATTTAATACATTAAAAGGGGTAATATTTAAATTAAATTTAAATACTAAGGGAAGTGAATAATATTTAATTAAATAAATTTAATTAAATAAATAGAAGAATATAACAAATATAATTAATTAAAATTAACTATAATGTTATGGGAATATTAATTAAATAGAAAGCCATGAATTGGTTGCTCAGTCTTCACAGGGGAAACCAAAATAGAAAGCCAAACCAAAGAAAGATTCAACAGGCAATGAGTATTCCTCCAAACCTACACAGAAAATTGATTCAAAACCTCCAGCTAACCCTTCCAAGGGTAAATCTTCTTTGAAGTCTACTGATTCTACCTCCAAGACTAAGAAGAAATCAGTTGAGACTTGTAGCTTTTGTGGAAAGGATGGACATCCTATTTCTAGATGTTGGAAACATTTGGAGGCTTTAGAGGAAGCCATGCAGGAGCATCACATTTCAGCTCCTCAGTCCACATCCTCCCCTACAGGGAAAGGTCATGCTCTTGCTATACGAGCAATGACTTCTGGGCCCACCTGGATTTTGGATTCTGGTGCCTCTCACCACATGACTCACACTCAGTAGTTGGTCACCCAGTGGCTCCTTGTGCTACTTCACAGATTGTTGTTGGGAACTCATCACATCTTTCAGTTTTGGGTTCTCAAACTGTTGCACTAGCTGGGGGTTCTCTTCAGGATGTTCTTTTTGTCCCTGACATTTTGATGAACCTATTGTCTATCTATCATATTTTCCACTCAGGCTCTGGTAACATAGTTGAGTTCTCACCACATGATGTGGTTATTCAGGACTTACATGATTCTGGTATGATTGTGGCTACTGGGAGTGTTGACACTACATCCCGCCTATACAAATTTGATGGATTTGAGTCTTCTGATGGCACAGGATCCTATCTTATAGCACATGCAGATTTAGTGAGTAGACTTTGGCATGAGTGTTTGGGCCATGTCAATTATAGATATCTTCAGTAGATGAGCACATAGGCACTTGTTCTTGGGCTTCCACAAATTACTTTCACTGATGGGGTTTGTTAGGGTTGTGTTCTTAGCAAACAACATAGGGATCCTTTTCCTCGCGGACAAGCTACTCGTGCTTTGGCACCATTGGAGTTGATTCATAGTGACCTCATGTCATTTCCTACTCCTTTTTCTAGTGCCAAATATGTGCTTACTTTCATTGATGACTTCTCCAGGCGCACATGGGTGTACTTTTTGAAGTACAAGTCTAATGTCTTTGATTCATTTCGGGTCTTTAAGACATTTGTGGAGAAGCAATCTGGTCTTTCTATTCAGTGGATACGCACAGATAATGGGGGGGAGTATGGGAACCAATCTTTCAGGGATTTTTTCTCTGAACATGGTCTTCAGCATCAATTTTCACTGTCCTACACCCCTCAACAAAATGGTGTAGCAGAGAGAAAGAACAGAACACTTCGAGAGATGGCTAATTGTATGATTTAGTCCAGGTCAATGGATTCATCTTTTTGGGTAGAGGCAGTCAATTGTGCTAACTATATTCAGAATTAGATGCCTCACAAGGTAGTTTGACATATGACTCCTGAGGAGGCTTGGTCTCAGGTCAAGCCTGATGTATCTTCATTCCAAGTTTTTGGTAGTGAAGCATGGGCATTTTTGCCTGACTCTCAAAGGAGAGAAATGGAGTGGAAGAGCCGACACCTCATTTTTTTTGGCTACTGCGAGGATGTTAAGGCATACAAGTTGTTTGATCCTAATTCCATAGAGGTCCTATTTTGATGGGATGTCCAGTTTGATGAGCGCCTTCCTACAGTAGATACCCTACTTCCAGAGTCTATTTCACTTACCACTACTCCCTCATCTCTTCCAGTTTCTTTTCAGGATGATGAGGATGATGATCTTGATGATCCCCATTTACCTCCACCATAGGATCCTCCATAGATACCTAGATGGGCTCATGTTATAGTTGAGGTTGCAGGATCTCTGGCTGGTGACCCTTCCACTTCACGTTGCACCCAGTCTCATATTGCGGGTTCTAGTCTTTTGAGTCATGCTATTTGTGGTGATCCTTAGACATTTGTAGTAGTGATAGGACATACTGAGTGGGATAGTGCTATGGAGGAGGAGTATTCTTCTTTGATGAAGAATCATACTTGGGATCTTTGTTCTCTTCCTAAGGGAAGAAAGTTAGTGCGATGCAAGTGGTTTTATCATACTAAGTTTGTTGATGATGGTTCTATTGATAAGTACAAGGAACGTCTTGTTGCGAAGGGTTTTTCATAGGTTGAGGGTATTGATTATACTAAGACATTTGCCCCTGTCACCAAGATGAACTCTATTCGCCTTGTCTTATCCCTCGCAGCTTCTCAAGGATGGCCCATTTTTTAGATGGATGTGAAGAGTGCATTCTTGCACAGTGATCTTATTGAGGAGATTTACATGGAGCAGCCTCAGGGATTTGTGCAAGATTCATCCTTGGTTTGCAGACTTCGGTGTTCTTTGTATGGTCTCAAACAAGCCCCTCGGGCTTGGTATGAGAAGATGGACTCCTTTCTGCTTTCTACAAGATTCACACATTGTCATTCTGATCCTATAGTCTACATTCAACATCTTGAGGATGAGGTTTTGATCCTTGTGCTATATGTTGATGATCTTCTCATCACAGGTAGCTCATCTTCTATGATTCAGTATGTTTAGCGCGCATTGATGGCGCAGTTTGAGATGATTGACCTTGGTCCTTTACACTTCTTTCTGGGTCTGCAGATTGTTCAGTCCTCTGCTAGCATCTTTGTTTACCAGTAGAAGTATGCTCTTGACATGCTTCGGTGCTTTGATATGCTTGATTTCAAGCCTTCTCCCACACCTTTTCAGTTGGGTGTTACTCTACCTCTTGCACTTTGCCTTCAGTGGATCCTACATTGTATCGGCAGTTGGTTGGCAGTTTGTTGTACCTGACACACACTCGTCCTGATCTCTCCTTTGCAGTTGGTCTAGTCTATCGGTTCTCTCATGAGCCTCATGAGAGTCATTGGCAAGTTTCCAAGTGTGTTTTGAGATATATTCAGGTCACACTTATGTATGGCATTCATTACACATCAGGGGCTCCTCACATTGTTGGCTTCACTGACTCAGATTGGGCTGGTGATGTTGATACTCGGAAGTCTACTTCTAGATTTGTCTTTTGTCTTGGCTCTGGTCCCATCACATGGTCGTGCAAGAAGTAGAATGCTCATGCACTTTCATCTATAGAGGCTGAGTACAGAGCAGCAGTGCATGCTAGTCAGGAGATTTTATGGCTCGGCAGTTGATGACTGAGTTTGGTTTTCCTCCTGATCATCCCACTATTCTGTGGTGTGATAATCAGAGTGCTATTCACATTTCCCACAAGCCATTGGAGCATCAACGCACTAAACACATTGAGCTTCATATGCATTTCATATGTCAGGAGATTCAGGATGGTGTTCTCACTTTGGAGTACATTCCCACTGACGCGCAGGTTGCTGACATCTTCACCAAACCTTTTGCATCTCTGCGCTATCTTCAGTTGCATTCTATGCTTGGGGTGACGGAAGTTGTCCTTGGGGGTTCTTGTTGAGGCCTTCCTTCCTTCATGTTTTTTTAAGCATGTGTGTTCTATCTCTTTTTGGAGAGGGGTTTTTCCCACTGGGTTTTCTCCTTTATCTCTGGTTTACAAAGATTTCCTTGTATTGGGTACCTGATCAGGCCTTGTTGTCGGGACCCTCTTTTCCTACATTCAGAGTTGTGCTAGGTTAGCTTACCTCTTGAGCTTCACTTAAGGGGGGGTGTTAGAGTATCTATTTATCTTCACTTATTAATTAGATCATATTGATTCAATTATTAAGTTGTCTATTTACTCTATTTTCACTTAAGTTGTCTCTTAGGTGCATATAATTAATATTTTATATTAATTATATTGTGCAACCTAGCTTTTACCTTTTTAGGGTTTTGTTCACCTTTAAGGTTGAACTCTTGTAATTATTTTTTCATTACCTTGGAATAGAATTTTCTCTCACTCTGCTGAGATTTTCCAAGCCTTTGCTTTTGTCTCTCTGGTTTCCTTTCAGCAATAGGTTATTTGCATGCAGATATTCTTGGTGATCTGTGAAGTTATATTTCTCAACTTCTACAGAAATAACTAACAGATATACAAAGCTGGAAGTATTTTGACTACAAAAGTTGGAAGTATAACTAGTAAACTACATACCATGAAGCTAGCAATCTCTCAGCCTCAGACACCAACATGTCATGGGGATGTATGCGTGTTTCACTATAGTCAATAGAAAAGGACTCTCGGTTGATTCCTGCACAAACCTTTTTAGTTTGTGAACTTATTTGTCACATACACACAAAAATGGGGGAAAATGTTGGGGCTATATAGGGCCTTGTCATAGTCAACCCCCATTTTGGTGTTTCAACCTCCATAGATATTCAGATAGATAGATTGTGATAAAATCAATAAATGATAAGGTAATAGAAACACACCTCTCTTAATGGAGGCAAACCCCTATTACATGAGACATGCAAATAGAAAAAAAAACCAGCTTAATGGAGGAAAACCCCTATTGCATAAAATGAGAGATCTTGAGAAAATTAATAGAAACGAGGCCCACTTGATGGAGGAAAGCCCCTATTGCACAAAGATCATTTATAAATAAATAATGCTTATAAATAATAATCAAAGAAATAGACAAGTAGATAAGAGAGAAGAGATAGTGTTATGTAGCATAGACCTCTCTCTTGAGATGATAGCTTTGTATGCACAAACAAGAATAGTAGGCCATGAAGAGATAGAGTATAAATTTCAACAGTGTTTTTCTTTGGGGATCATAATGAGAGATGAGAGTGAAAGAGTTGTCAGAGATTCTGAGAACAAAGTGTCAGATCCAAAACAATGAGGAGGATGAAGGGTTTTGTTTCTCATAGTAGCCGGTGGTAGTTGTTTCAAACACATCAAAGATAAGGGACATGCATCAAAAGTCATCTAATATGGCATATGCTCTTTTTGAAAATGGAATCTTTCAGAGAGAAATGTGTGTCACTCGAATGTCTACATGTCACACTATCGTCCAGCCAAATCAACTCCAAATTTTAGCCAAGGATTATAAACACTTTGTTCTTAAAATCTATTTCATCCAAAGATGAATGTTCAATTGTGGATTTTTATCATAAATACAATGGGCTTAATGCTTAGGTATCATAAATTTATAGGGTGCAATTTGTGACACTACAATAGGTTGCAAAAGATTGTTTATGCTTCTTGTTCCTTGCTCCCCTATACTCTAATACCATGTAAAAAATTTAGCTAACCTGCAAAATAGAGTATGGATCTAGTTTCGAAAGAGAAGAAAATATCCAGATTAATAAAAATAGAAAAAAAATATATGAATAAAATGAAATCTCTTTCCTTTCCAATTGCAAAGAAAATTTTATACAAAGAGAACTAACGCATTAGCACAACTAATGCATAAAACATTGGAATAGAGTTGGAAGAGGAAGAGTGAGTTAAACACAATAAGTCCTTAGTTAGCTTAAACATTAGCTAAAAGTTAGTTGAGCTAACATTTGAATAGACACGGACATTTCTAAGGGTCTTTCGAAAAAGATTATGCTGGAGCACTCTAAAGGTGCCTGGATCCAATCCTTGGATTATGAAGGGCTCCCCTTCAGGTGTAGGAGATGTTTCAAAAATGGTCATTTGGCTGATCAGTGTGGCTTGGAGAAGATTAAAAAAAAATATGCTTCTTGGTGGAAGGGGGCCTCTTCTCAACATTACACTATTGGGAAGGCTTCGCTTGTCCGAAGATTTTCTTAGGTGGTTTCTTCTTCTCTAGAGGTTGTTGAGGCAAATGAGCCTCTTGTGTCTGGTGAGGTCTCTTCCTCGGATGAGGCCTCTCCTCTTTTTGCTTCTGCTGCCTCTGTCCCTGCGGTGACTCTTTGTACCAAGACTTGTGTTCAAGTCTCTGGTGGAGGTGAGGTTGATGCTTCTCTTGTTGGCAATGGTCTATTGTTTTCTTCTGGCATGGTGGCTACGGGCTCACTTTTTGTACCTGTCCTGTTGGCTGCACTTGGCCCTTCTATGGTACCTTCTCCTGGCTCTTCGGATATGGGAGTTTTGGTCCCCGATTTGCAAGGTTTGGCCAACGTGGTGGATGTTGGGTGGACTTTTGTGAAAAGGAAAAAAATCTAAAAATTTGCCCACATTTGTTATGGCCCTTCGATCCCAAAAGGGGAAGAAATGACCCTTCTTGCGGCTTCGGGTGTTGGCTGCTAGTTCTTTGTTAGTTGTTCCTCTTGCGGGATGCATCTGGGTTGTTGGACTTCCATGTCTTACTTTTTCTTGCAGTGTTGATGGGTTTCCTATTCTCTTTTTCTGTGGCCCTGGCTGTGGCCTGTTTCTATCTTTGTTCCCATTGTTTTTTATGTAAGGACCTATTTCTATATTTTAAGCTTTGTATCGGGTTTCAGACACCCTTTAAAACATGTTTTACTTAATCAAAAACATTTGAACAGACACGAGAATCAAGAATAAATATTTTGAATCAGATTGTATAAGTTTTTCACATAATATATTTTTGATATTTTTTAAAAAAAATATTATGTATTTTTCAGAGTATTGTTCTCTTTCTGTTGTCTCTATTTTCTTTGGGTTTGCTATATTCTAGTGAAGTGGCAGCAGAGTTGTAGCCTCTGTAGTTTTTATTCTTTGTCATCATCAACAAATTTTCAAATAAAATTTCATTTTATAGGGTAATATGCCATTATTTATTTATATTGCATTGAATATCTTATCCTCATTGCTTCTCCATAATTTTAACACTATTTTTCAATTCAATTTTTAGCCTACATTAAAATAGAAACACCATTTATCTCCAAGCAAAAATGTCACTAATTGATATCTTCAACTTAGAAACATGCAAAGGCCACAACTTCCATATACATGCTTAAAATTACATGCATTTGTAACTCTCACTTCCAATGGACACTACCTTAGTCATGGTTCCAACTAGGTTGTCACCACAAGTGTGGTCCCATTTGCTTATGTTTTCATACTAGTTCCATATCTAAACCTATTTTGGTACCTAAAATCAACTTGTTGTTCAACGTTTTAGTGTCTTGTATTCGATCAATGGAAACCAAGTAAACCTTGTGTATATCCAATGCAAGGATGTTCTAAAGGGATTTGTAAAAAATATAATAAACCCTACATTCCTAAGATGTTAGTTACAATCCATTTGATTAGATAGATTATGAAGCTCTTCAAGGCAGAAAATCTTATTACAAATAATTGTTGAATTTTTGTAAGTGTTCTAGTCTACATATAGTATCTTATTACAGACAATTGTCAAAAAAATTTAAGTGTTCTAGTCCACATATAGTGGAGCCTTGCAAAAAAAAAAAAAAAAAGGTCATATAATAAACCAAAATAAATATTGCAAGTAGAAGTTATATAGGCTTAGAAGTTATATAGGCTTGGTCTTTGCATCCTGTATCACTTTGTTTAGTTCATAGAATGATAAGCTTACAAATGACAGTGATTTGTTTCAAGACTCGATCTTCAATCCCAAGACATTCTATTTAGGGGACCGTAATAATGTTCCACAATATTTTTTTAGTGGCAAGAAATGAGTCAAATACTATCATTGAATGGTACATCTTCAAACTCTCAAACACCTTAGCGAACTCTAGTTATCAATCATGAACACATCAGTGAAATATTGCACACTGATTCTCAAAGGTCCAAAGAAAAGAATAGGTCAAAAGATAGACATCATCTTTGAATTAATCAAACCAAGCTGAAAAAGTTGTATTAAAATTCAATCACACACCCTCTCAATATGGAAATTTGTATTCTTAAGATTTTTCACTTCTGATAGAGATGTGCAATATTAAGATGAGTACAATCTGGAGTTTTCACTCATGGTATGGATAAGAACTTATGATAGAGATATAAATATGGAGTAGGATCTTGGCCTTTGGCAAGTCCACTTGATATAAAAATAAATGAGAGTTATCGGATGAAATAGCCCCTGACAAAGTTAACTGAGCATAAAACTAGATGAGGGCATTATCAAATGAAATAACTACAAAGATTGCTTTCACAAGTTATCAAAGAAGGGATAGACATAGGTCTAGTTCCACTAGCTAAGCTCTCTCAAGTTGCTCTAAAACCTATTGTTGGCCTTGTCTAAAGTTGGACCAAGCAAAACAAGCCAGTGAACGGATGAATTCAGGATAAATGTAAGCTACACCGCATTTTCCAACACATGATTAACATGTGAAGTAAAGCTTATTTGTCTATCGTATTCTCTCCTTATTTTTCGATCGTATTCTCTATCATGTTCTGATCTATATTGATGATCAAAGGGAATCAAAAAAATGCTCCAGCAAGTCACTGTTAAACAAGAGCGTTATAATCATATATATTTACGATTCTAAGGAGTGGCCATCCAAATCAAAAGAACATCAATACAACCCAACTAGTGTGGTCCGGATCTGAATTAAGAATATACGAAATGATACTCAGAAAATATTACACCACCCTGGTTAGCTCTATGGCTTGACAAATGACACATGATATGCTGACAGATGATTTTTGACCATTGCCAATTAAAAGTAGTGAAATACAAGGCGTCGATAGCAAGAAAATTTTGGTTGCCTCTGCAATGTCAAGAAAGCCTTATACATTCCAAGATTACTTATGTGCATATTCTCCCTATCTTGCTCGTGAAGGAAATATATTTACCATCCAAAAATGCTTCTAGTCATTATGCATTAGCTTAAGTATATTGATCGTGAAGGAAATGTAACTTCAAGTCATTATGCATTAGAGAGGCTAAGAACAAGCAACTAAGCATCAGATAACACTATTGTTGCCTCAGAGTTGAGCATTGAGCATTGGTAATCATTTCCTGAGAACCATTAACCACGTTGGATGCTTGGGTATGTTAAACACCTGAGTGAAACAAGATGGGAGTGATAGAGGATGTCTTGAAAGAAGTGGTCACTCCCAACTGGCTACGAGTTTGAGCTAAAGGCTTCTATTTGGTCGACAAACTTTCTTGTCGTTGAGAATTTTCTAGTTTCCTTAGTTGGAATAACTTGTCGAGACGAATTTTAGCAAGTAGTCGACAATTTTGTTTAGAATCCCTGTGTTACTCAATATATTGTGCTAGCAATCTCTAATTTCACACTCAACGGATTGATAGAAGATGAAAATTCTATCAGGTAAACTTATAAATTTGTTAACGTGATTGATGATGCTGGCACAACACACCTTTTATAAGTATCACGTGAACTGGAATGAGACTAGACCTCGTGACCTCATGCTTACAACAGAAAGCTCCTACCCATTGAACCAGTCCCCCGCCCACAAACTAATAAATATACAAAGATGATCAATAAACCATTTATAACCTATCAAATAACAATGGCTTGGACATAAAAAAATTTGTATAAATCGAATAAAATTTGTTTTCCTCCACAAAAAGATGTCCCAAGGGTACGTCAAAAAACCAAAGAGAAATAATAGAAAACTCTCTGAATGTATACACTCACTG
This sequence comes from Thuja plicata, assembly GCA_018584345.1. Classification (NCBI taxonomy): domain Eukaryota; kingdom Viridiplantae; phylum Streptophyta; class Pinopsida; order Cupressales; family Cupressaceae; genus Thuja; species Thuja plicata. Next base: position 51,730 of record MU227014.1, read on the forward strand.
GAAACCACTAATTCATCAAAGAAAAGACAAGATTAGTAGCTTTCGCAATTCATTGCCTATGGCTCACATAACAGCTTCATGCTTGAGTTTTAATATCTAAATAGGTACACACCTTTTTTTAGAAAAGTCTTAGACCTAACTCCATGGAATGGTCGTGTAATAGGTAAAACCCATTGTCCATGCCTAGAATGGCAGTGTAATGCTTGATATTTGATACCTAAATAGGTAAAAACTATTTATTAGAGCAGCCTTGAACTTGACACCATTGAATGGCCACTTAACTGTGCCCAGAACTTGAGTGTGCTTTCAAAAGGGATCTTCATAACAAGATATCAAGATAAAACTTTCAACCTTTAGATAGATTATTCAAAATTCAAGTTTTTTCAAAATAAAGTCATAGCTAGGAAGTGAAATCCATTAACATGGGTTTAGGCCTCGATTAACACTATAGTCAAATTCCACAATTCCACCTACATCAATACAGGCAGGTAACAAAGTAATTTCCACTTAATATCCACCCAAACAACAAAGGATTGTGCATCAACACAATAAATACATTTTGAGCCCAATAAGTGGTGCAGGAGCACCTAGGCTAATCCTTACTCCAGTTTTGTTTTGGCTTGTACTGACCTCAGCCAAGTCAGTAGAGTTTGGTTTTGACCTTAGAAGGTCTTGCGAGTGTATACCTAGGTGGATTTGACTAGGATCGATCCAACCTAGATGTTTGTGCTTTATTAGTGGTTAATGCTAGGTTAAGCCTAAAAATGGGAAAATGGATCCAAAATCCTTCAAGGTTTAGGCAAGGGTAGGAGTATGCCTAAAATAGTCTCTAGAATGTTTTACATCATTTTAAGTCAGATGGAGATCATTGGAGTTTGTTTTATGCAAAGTTGTCAATGTTGTCGAAATGTTGCATGACAATATTTGGCAGAATAGGATTCTCTTCGAAGAATGATGATGGATCCTAAATGTAATGGCCTACAATCATGGAAAAGGAATATTTAGTGATGATGGATCCCATTTCCCAGAGGAGCAGTAGTAGAAGTAGTAGAGTATCAAAGCAGAGAAGTGTGGGTGATGTATTGAGTGATTTTGAGATTGAATGAAAAAGTTCTGAGTTCTGGTTTTCACAAAGAGTCGACTTGTTTTAAGTTTGTGAGTCGATAGATGGATTTAACTAAGTAATACAGTGTTGCATCAATGTAGTAGAGATAGTTTTAAGAACTTTCCATTCAATAGTGAAGTTGTTTTGTGTTCAATAGATTAACGTTTCAAAGCATTTTGCAAGTAGAGTAGTTACTGTTATTGTTTTGGTAGGTTTAGGAAACATGGCTTCCCCATAGCTCTCCACTGTGAAAATCATCATGGCCCTGAGGGATATGGTAAGGAATCCATTGTACAGTGTGTATATGGAAGGAAGATCCCAGAAGAATCGGCTAGCTAATCTTAAGGTCATGTACTAGGCAAGTCCAATGTACCCGGTTAGATGCATGACAGTAATCTAATGGTGTGTAATTGTAGTGGAAGGATTGAAAGGATGGAACCAAATATGGCTTTGGAAGCATAGAGGTCTTACAAATACCCTCTGAGAAGATTAGGCGTTTATCAATCCGTTAAGATGGATACCAAACAGGAAACAGCAATTTACTAAAAATAACCCTATTTGCCCTAGTAGTCCTAAATTCTAGGAATTCACTATCTAAGCGCCTTAGGACCTTAAGACCACCAAAATCTTGTAAGACTGGAAAAAGGGTGTCAGAATATCAAGTTTGTTTTTGGGAGTGTTTGTAAGTTTTGTGAGAGAAGTGGGAAAAACTCACTGTTACTCGGGCTTAGTTAAAAGTTCACTATCACTCGGGACTCCATTAACCAAGTGGATGTTCCTGTCACTCAGGCCTTCATTAACCGAGCGGACTAAAAAGACAAAATCTCTTTATTGACTTGAGATCCTTTGCAAAACCATTTAGGGCCTATTCTAATGGGATCATTTGGGAGGAAATAAGTTGTAGTAGCAAGAGATACACCCCCTACAGCACTTTTGAGGAGATGGAGATGAGTGTGCACTTGGAGTCTTCCAAGTGGGAGTAAGAAATTAAAGATCATTTTGTTGGTAGTTACCCTAAGGTGAAGCATAAAGGTGACCAACTCATAGATTAGTGTTGTATAGGTTCTAGGCTAGTTAAGCCAGAGCTCGGAAGGTCCTGGAAGAGAGAATAGGATCCTAAGAAGGCTAGGATAGGTAGAGTCCAAGATAGTGTTTGTGCAAGCACACCTTAGAGTGTTTCTATCAGATTGGTATCAGATCCAATAAGATTTGGCTTGTGATGAATATTCCAACCAGTAGAGTCAGTAGGAGATTCTACAATGGTGACAAATGAAAAGTTGGAAAGGAAAGTGGATGAGCGGTAAGAAGAGAACAAACTACTCAGAGAAAGATTGGCGCAATTGGAACACAAAGTGGACCAAGTGGAAGAAAAGACTAAAGAAGTGAAGGACAAGGTTGAATGAAAAAGTAAGGAGATTGCACTAGATGATGAAGTCCCTAAACCTCATCTTGTTATCACTAAGGAACCATTCTTAAAGGCACTAAATGATTTGAGTGGTAAAGCATTGGAAGGAGTTCCTGTCTTCACGGGAAAGATGGAACCAAAAATAGTCCTAGACTGGATTGAAGGACTAGAAAATTACTTTGAATGTGATGGTATAAAAGAAGCACAGAAAGTGAAAGTGGCAAAGGCTAGACTTAGAGGGTCTGCACTCACTTGGTGTAAATTTATACAAGATGAGAGAGAGAAGGAAGGAAAGAGACCCATAGCTACTTGGAAGGCTATGGTAGCCAAAATCAGAGAAGCGTATGTACCTAAAGACTATGAGATTTAGTAACATAAGAAGGGACAAAGTCTTAGGAAAAAATACTTGGATGTTAACTCTTATACTAAAGAGTTTCAAAGGCTATGCATGAGATCAAAGGTTGTAGAAGAGGAAAGTGTGAAGGTAGCTAGATACCTTAATAGTCTAAAATTGACTATTCAAGATGAGTTGAGTTTACTCACTCCTACCATTGTTCATAAATGCCACCAACTTGTAATAAAGGTGGAAGAGAAGTTGAGAAAGAAACAAGACTCCAATAATACCAGAGGTAGAGGAAGAGACAACAGAGGACAAAGAAGTGGAAATGGTGGTAGAAGTTCAAAGTCCAAGAACCAAGGAGAAACTAAGTTGATAGAAAAACAAGAAGGAAACTCAAGAAGAGGAAGCTTCAATAGAGGAAGAGGCTCTAACAATAATTGGAGAGGAAGAGGCAGTATCCAAGGAAGAAGTTCCTACTTTGAAACAATGAAGTGTTATCACTGTAATCAAATGGGACATCCTTCCTGTAGGTTTCTAGAGAAAGGTTCTACTTCTCATGGAGGTGACAAGAGGGTAAACTATGTTCAAGAGGAGTCTAGTGGTGGAAACAAACACCCTGAGGTACCCTTAGAGTCAGAGGAAGGAGAGAAATTAATGATGAGGAGGACACTGATCAAAGAGCCAGTGAAAGAGCAACCGAGTCAAAGAAGGTTACTCTTTAGAGTGAAATGCAAGATGATGGGTAAAGTATGTAGAGTCATCATAGACTCAGGGTCTACTGATAATATTGTATCAGAGGAAGCAGTCAGTAAGCTAAAATTGAATAGGATTCCACATAATAACCCATACAAGGTTACTTGGTTGAACAAGGGGCAACATGTCCTTGCCAATGAACAAGCTTGGGTGGAGTTTTCAATTGGAAGATATAAGGATAAGGTATTGTGTGACATCCTGCCTATGGATGCATGTCACCTCTTACTTGGTAGACGATGGCAATTTGACAGAGAAGCCATGCATGATAGAACTAAGAAGGCATATTCCTTTAAGAAGGATGGTGCGACTTTCAAAATACAGTCACTGTTAGATGAAGGAGAAGTGAAGACTTCAGGTCCTAATGTCCTATTGGTAAGTGAGAAGGATTTCCTGCAAGCTCTAGAAGAAGGAGAGGGAGTAGCATATCCTTTGGTTTTAAAACCAAAAGAAGAGGATGCAGAAAAGATAGTCAAGAAGACAGAGATTCCAAAAGAGATACAAGAGCTACTTAAAGAGTACAGTGACATTGTCAGTGATGGACAATCTGCAAAGCCTACCCCTAAGAGAGCTATTAGTCACCAAATTGACTTCATCCCACGAGCTACCCTTCCTAACAAAGCTGCCTATAAGATGACCCCTCAGCAAAATGAATAAATTGCAAAACAAATCCAAGAGCTCCTAAACCAAGGCCTCAACAGGAAGAGTATTAGCCCATGTGTCATACCCACTGTCCTAGCACCCAAAAAGGGTGGAACTTGGATGCTATGAACTGATTCCAGAGCTATTAACTAAATTGCCATTAGGTATAGGTTTCCTATTCCTAGGATAGAAGACCTAATGGACTGTTTAGGAGGAGCAAAGTATTTTACAAAGATTGACCTGAAGAGTGGTTATCACCAAATTAGAGTCAATGAGGGAGATGAATGGAAAATAGCTTTCAAGACCATAGATGGTTTGTATGAGTGGCTTGTAATGCCATTTGGGTTATAAAATGCCCCATCTACATTCATGAGACTTATGAACAAAGTTATAAAGGACTAAATTGGAAAATTTGTATTAGTATATCTAGATGATATACTAATCTTTAGCAAGACTAAAGAGGAACATCTCAGATATCTGCAGGTTATTTTCAGAAGATTGCATGAAGAAAAGCTTATGATCAATTTGGATAAGTGTGAATTCCTCAAGTAGGAGTTATTATATCTTGGGTTTGTATTGTCTCAAGGAAGTCTCAAGATGGATCCAAGCAAGGTAGAAGCCATTGTCAACTGGCCTACTCCAAAATCTACAACAGAGGTAAGAAATTTTCATGGTCTAGCTTAGTACTATAGGAAGTTCATTAAACAGTTTAGTGATATTTGTGCTCCTATGTTAGACACCATAAAAGGTGGAATGAAAACAAAGTTTGTATGGAATGAAAAAACTGACCAAGGATTTGAGTTGTTGAAGAATAAGATTGCCACTCAAACTATCTTGATATTACCAATATTTGAGAAGCTCTTCACAGTTGAGTGTGATGCTAGCACTGTGGCTATTAGTGTTGTTTTGAGTCAAGAGGGAACACCAGTGGCTTTTCATAGTGAGAAGCTCGGTGATGCTAAGAGGAAGTATTCTTCCTATGACTTAGAGTGTATGCTCTAGTCCAAGAATTAAGAAAATGGAGGCACTATCTTCTTCCAAAGGAATTTGCGGTGTATACAAACAATCAAGCACTTAGCTTTCTGAATTCACAAGACAAGCTCAGTCACAAGATCATGAAATGGGTGGAGTACTTGTAGGCTTACACCTTCAATGTCAAGGACAAGAAAGGAGTGCAGAAAAAAGTGGTTGATGCACTTAGCAGAATAATTATGATAGTACAAGAAGTACAACTACAGAGCATGGGCATTGATAGTTTCAAACATCTATATACCAAAGATGAAGACTTTGCAGAAGCATACAAGGTATGTAAGGAGTATAAAAATCATTTTCATAGTGAATTTTCCGAATATACTATGCAAAGTGATTTCTTGTTAAAATTAAGTCAGTTATGTGTCCCTAGAGGATCACTTAGGGAAAATTTGATCCAAGAAAAGCATACTGGTGCACTTAGTGGTCTTTTTGGATTTAATAAGACTCAAGAGTTAGTATAGAGGTTTTACTTTTGGCCTAAAATGAATTTAGATATTAGGAAGTATGTGGAATGTTGTGCAGTGTGTCAGAAAGCCAAGGGCACGTCCTCAAATACCCTCCTTTATCAACCTCTCCCCATTCTGAGTAGACCTTAGGAATGTTTGAGCATGGATTTTTTTGTGGGAATATCAAAGACAAAGCAGGGAATGGATAGTATCTATGTCATTGTGGATAGGTTCAGTAAGATGGCACACTTTGTCCCATGTAAGATAGTGCATGATGTTTTTCATATTGCACAATTATTCTTCAAGGAAGTGGTAAGAATCCATGACTTGCCCTTAAGCATAGTCTCTGACAGAGACACTAAATTCACGAGTAACTTTTGGAAGACATTGTGGCACAAGTTGGGAACCAGTCTATCCTTTGGGTCTGTATATCACCTTCAGACAGATGGCCAAATAGAAGTGGTTAACAGAAGCCTTGGGAACCTATTGAGGTATCTCACAAAGGAGTATGGTCAAACTTGGGATCAACTCATAGGACAGGCAAAGTATGCATACAATGATATAGTAAACAGTACTGGGAAAATTCCTTTTGAAATTTTTTATGGACTGCACCCTAGAGGTATATTTGAGCTCTGATAAATGAAATATGGAGCCAAAGGTAGTGGTTATGCTGAAGAATTCACACACTTCATGAAAGAGGTGCATGAAACAGTGAGAAAGACTCTAACCAAGAATGTAGCAAAGATCAAGCAAAAGGTGGATGAAAGGAAAAAGGAAGTTAAATTCCAAGTAGGGAATTTGGTCGTGGTCCATCTGAACAAAGCCAGACTACAGAAGGGATTACCACATAAGTTGCAGATGAGAATATTGGGGCCATGCACTATTCTGGCCAAATATGGAAACAATTCCTACAAGGTAGAGATCCCCAAATATATTGGCTTATCTCCGGTCTTCAATGTAGAAAATTTGGTCCTCTATAAGGGTCCTATTCTAGATCTAGACAAGAACCTTTCAGAGGTTTTACAAGAGGTGGAAGATCTGAATCTGAACCCTACACCACCAAAAAGAGCAGAGAAGATACTTGATTCAAGGGCATAAAAAGGACCAGATAGAGAACATACTATGAGCACCTGATCAAATGGCATGGACAAGAAGATGCAGAGGCTACCTGGATCAAGGAGACATAATTCAAGAAGTTGGGCATTGATTCCAACTTTCTCAATCCAAGGATGGATTGAAATATTTTCATTTGGGGAGGATGGTGCAGGAGCACCTAGGCTAATCATTACTCCAGTTTTTTTTTGGCTTGTACTGACCTTAGCCAAGCTAGTAGATTTTTGTTTCTACCTTAGAAGGTCTTGCGAGTGTGTACCTTGGTGGATTTGACTAGGATCAATCCAACCTAGATGTTTATTCTTTATTAGTGGTTAATGCTAGGTTAAGCCTAAAAATGGGAAAATGGATCTAAAAGCCTTCAAGGTTTAGGAAAGGGTAGGATTATGCCTAAAATAGTCTCTAGAATTTTTTTACATCATTCTAAATCGGATGGAGATCATTGGAGTTTGTTTTATGCAAAGTTGTCAATGTTGTCAAAATGTTGCATGACAACATTTAGCAGAATAGGATTCTCTTCGAAGAATGATGATGGATCTTAAATGTAATAGCCTAAAATCATGGACAAGGAATATTTAGTGATGATGGATCCCATTTCCTAGAGGATCAGTAGTAGAAGTAGTAGAGTAGCAAAGCAGAGAAGTGTGGGTGATGTATTGAGTGATTTTGAGATTGAATGAAAAAAGTTTTGAGTTCTGGTTTTCACAAAGAGTCGACTTGTTTTGAGTTTGTGAGTTGATAGATGAACTGAAATAAGTAATACAGTGTTGCATTAGTTTAGTAGACATATTTTTAAGAACTTTCCATTCAATAGTGAAGTTGTTTTGTGTTTAATAGATTAACGTTTCAAAGCATTTTGCAAGTAGAGTAGTTATTGTTGTTGTTTTGGTAGGTTTAGGAAACATGGCTTCCCCGTACCTCAACACCATGAAAATAATCATGGACCTAAGGCATATGGTAGGGGATCCATTGTAAAGTATGCATATGGAAGGAAGAGCCCAAAAGAATCAGCTAGCTAATCTTAAGGTCATGTACTAGGCGAGTCCAATGTACCCAATTAGATGCATGATAGTAATCTAATGGCATGTAATTGCAGGGGAAGGATGGAACCAAATATGGTTTTGGAATCATAGAGGTCCTACAGATACCCTCTAAGAAGATTGGGAATTTATCAAACTGTTAATATGGATTCCAAACAGGAAATAGCAATTTACTAAAAATAGCCTTATTTTCCCTAGTAACCCTGAATTATAGGAATTCACTGTCCGAGCACCTTAGGACCTTAAGACCACCAAAATCTTGTAAGGCTGGAAAAGGGGTGTCATAATATCAAGTTAGTTTTGGGGATTTTTTGTAAGTTTTGTGAGAGAAGTGGGAAAAACTCACTGTTACTCCAGCTTAGTTAAAAGTTCACTGTCACTCGGGCCTTCATTGACCAAGTGGATCTTCTTGTCACTCGGGCCTTCATTAACTGAGCAAACTGAAAAGACAAAATCTCTTGGTTGACTTGAGATCATTTTCAAAACCATTCAGGGCCTATTCTAATGGGATCATTTGGGAGAAAAGAAGTTGTAGTAGAAAGAGCTACACCCCCTGCAGCACTTTTGAGGAGATGGAGATGAGTGTACACTTGGAGTCTTCCAAGTGGGAGTAAGAAATTGAAGAGCATTTTGTTGGTAGTTACCCTGAGGTGAACCACAAAGGTGACCAACTCATAGAGTGGTGTTGGAGAGGTTCTAGGCTAGTTAAGCCAGAGCTTGGAATGTCCTAGAAGAGAGAATAGGATCCTAAGAAGGCTAGGATAGGTAGAGTCCTAGATAGTGTTTGTGCAAGCACACCTTAGAGTGTTTCTATCAATAAGTTGAAAATTTTATCATATAAAACAAAACACCCCAACATTCCAAAGCATTCTTGAATGTATCAATCACCTTTTATCATTTTTGGCTCATTTTGAAATGAAATTACAATTTTTAGTTGAGTCTCCAAACATGACCAAGACCCAACTTTCATTTTCAATTTTGTTTACCCATGTTGCACAACTATCATACATTGATTTTTTAAATCATGTGGTATTCTCATTGTAGTAATATTTCTAAACCTTTGCCTATAATATCATCTTATACCTTTTCTATAAAAAATATCATAGTTTGAAAACTCAATCTCATTGCGGACTCGAGAGCCCAAAAATTGGCCTCAAACTTGGACTAAACAAAAACTCGGGAAAGAAGTTGGAAAAAGACAAAAAAAATTGTTTTATAAAAAAACAAAAATAAATTAATGCATTTAGATAATATAAGAACCATAATTGAAACTTTGCGCATGTCATATGATCTCCAAACACTCAATATTTGAAATTTCATCATTCATACTCATAGTTTCAAACTTTAAAATGTATAATAGCAGCATAAGTTTATAATTTTTACAAAATTAAATATGATGATATGTCCAAATGTGAAAAAATGCAAACTAAATACTACATCTTCCTTCCTCTCCTAACAAAACTCAATTTTAAAGGCCTTGAACTAGTAGGTGTTGAGGTATCAAAATGATGAGTTGATTCTTCTTCTTCAAGATCAAAGTCCTCATCGTCGCCCTCCTCCATTTCATCCAATGTTGTTTCTTTTGCTTCTTTTGATGCTCCTCTCTCTAATTTTGTAAGATCTTCGGTAAGGAGAACATTATTGTCATCATTTTTTTCATTGATGGTCCAATCACCATATAAATCAATTTCATCTAATTCAATGGCCTCATGTGAAACGCCCTCCACCTTTCTAGTGCAAAGGTGAAGGTTGTACTGAATGAAGACAAGATCATTGAGGCACTTGTGGGTCAACATATTTCTCTTCTTTATGTGAATGTTCTCAAAACAAAATCCAATTCTATTCACAGCCAAAAGCACTACATGGCTAAGACAAAACACAGATGGATATCTTTTGAAGATTAAACATGTCAGCACCATAATACTCCCACCATAAATCTACAAGAAAATATTTAGAAATATTAGAATTGAATAAAAAAATAGCAATCGAGTTTCTATTTTTTTCTTGTAGTATTGAATTAAATTTTTTACCTAGTTGTAGTTTTCCTAGATCCTTTCAATTGCTTGTTGTGAAGAGAACAGTCTTCCCTTTTCCCCTTTATAGATATTGAACAATGAACATTTCCAAATTCATAAATAAGATGGTCAAACTCAATAATGGACATTTTTTAATTCATAAATAAGATATAGAAAATGTCAATCTCACTTTTACCTCATCAATAATCTTGTCTCTCAACTCACGATCAGGTTTCATCTTATCAATGCATACAACAACACCTGTCATGACCTCCTCATCGACCCTAAATGAATCAAAGAAATAGAAGTTCAGGTTCAAGATGTAGATCAAGGCATGTATCATTTAGTAATCAATGATGCGTCAAAGGATTTCATATTTTCTTGAATTTCTGCCATAGTAATGTGAAATGGTCTCTTTGGCCCTATCCATGGCTTCATAATTAAAACTAATTGATATGCCCTTTCCAACCACTATATGAAGAACCCTTTCCAAAGGTTATGTCACCTAAAAAATGAAAACAAATTTTAAATTATTACAAAACTAACCCTTGAAAAAAAATAGCAAATGGATTATATTGTGTAAAGTTTATGTTTGTGTTACTTACCTAATCAACTCCTCTCCATTTTTTTTAGCCCTTCATCAAAAACAATACTTACAATCTTCTCCACCACAAATTTTTTTAAGAATGCAGACTCCAACCAAGCATCAGACACAAACATTTGCTTAAGATGAGGAATGACACCAAGAATGTGTTAGGACTAGGAAACAGAAATCTAACAGCTACATGCAAATATTACCAATAATACAAAGGAATAAAGTACACAGAAGTAGAACAAGAGGACATAGATTTAATGCGGTTCACCTACTCTTGGGCTATGTCCACCAAACAAAGAATCCAATTTTATTATTGAGTAATTTCAACTTGTTACAATCAGCAATCCCTTGAAACTCAATACCACTGCAAAATGCTACAACAGTTATTTTTACTAACAAGCCATAACTCTAACACCATTTTTCTTATATATAAAAACCCTAACCCTAAAACTTGTTTGACGGGTCAACCTAGGGAAATGCTTGATGAGTCAAACTAGGGAAATTGTTAACGAGTCAACCCAAGAAAATGTTTGATGAGTCAACTCGAACCTCACGAATTGCAGAAAAGTATATATTGCTTGCCTGATCAGTCACCACAAACCAACAATCTCCCACTTGGAGACTAATTGGGCTCCACACTAAATAATCTCCCACTTGGAGACTGATCATGTAGAAATACCGCTACCCCTGTAGCTCCTACTGGAAAGAAACACCCTGGACTTTGCTATTTTTTTTATTTTTTTAGTCATGAAGACCAACCAAAGTTGAAGAGGAGTTCAGCTTCTCCCTTATCACTGCCTTTGTAAACATATCCGCTAGATTTTCATATGTATGTATCTTTTATAGCCTTAATCATCCATCATCCAATACTGACAGAATGAAATGATACCTCAACCGTATGTGTTTGGTATTTGAATGCTAGGCATAGTTCTTTGCAAGATGAATGGAACTCTGGCTATCTGTAAACAAATAATTGTTAACCTATGTTTTGCCAAATTCTTCCCATAGCATCTCCTTGCTTGCATCTGTTGCACCTACATACTCTACCTCAATGGTGGATAGAGACACCACCTTTTGTAACCTAGAGATCCAAATCACCATTGTCCCACCAATAGTAAAAATATATCATGTTGTACTCTGCGTGGTATCAATATCTCCTGCCAAATTTGAGTCAACATATCTTTGTAAATCAGTACTATAGCCCCCAAAATATAAAAATATGTTGGATGTACCTCTCAAGTATCTAAGAATTAATTTTACCACATTCCAATGATCAACTCCAGGATGACTCATATACCTACTAACAACATCTATAGCATGTGCAATATTAGGTCTGGTGCATACCATGGCATATATTAAACTACCCACATCTGAAGAATAGGGTACCTTGGACATTTTTTTCTCCTCCTCTTGTGTCTTTGGACACATCTCCTTAGTCAATTTCAAATGACTAGGCAAAGTTGTGCTGACAACTTTTGCATTCTCCATGGAGAATATCTACAACACCTTTTCACAATAATTAGCCTGAGATAGAGTCAATTTTTTGGTGCACACTAACTTCTCCTTACCTATGACCTCAAATCCTTGGGATTTTTCCATATATATCTCCTCCTCTAAATCACCGTGGAGAAAGGCAGTTTTCCAATCTTGTTGTTCCAAATGCAAATCTTCAGTAGCCACAATACTTAAAACAGTATGAATAAAAGTCATTTTTACAAATGGAGAAAAGATCTCATCAAAATTAATGCCCTTTTTCTCTACAAATCCCTTTACAACTAACCTGGATTTAAATCGTTTCTTACCTCCATCCTCCTTTCTCAGCCTATAAACCTATTTGTTCTGTAAATCATTTTTACCTGCAGGAAACTTGCATAATTCCCAAGTCTAGTTTTTCAACAAGGAGTCCATTTCTTTTGTCATTCCATCCTCCCATTGAGCCTTGGTATCCAGCTGCATCGCTTCATCATAACATTATGGTTCACCAACATTAGTTAATAAAATAGAATACAAAGAGGGAGAAAAAAAATTAGGAGGTCTACTTATCCTTGAAGGTCATCTAGCATTCACTAGATTTTGTGGTATTTGTTGTTGTTGTTATTAAAGATCATGAGGAACCACTGGAACATCATCTTTAGGAGTATCATCCAACACTACATAATCATTTTTTTCTTCTCATGTTGCCGCAACTAATCTTTGTACAACACTTTCTCATTGGATATGACATCCTTGCTTCTCACAATTTTATTATTCTCAAAATTCCAAAGTCTATAGCCTAACTCATCAATTTCATATCCAATAAATACACATTTCTTTGATTTAGCTTCCATCTTGGTTCTATTTTCATAATCTATATGTGCAAATGCTTCACAACCAAAGGTTATGAGAAAAGAATAACTCACCTTCTTACCTGTCTATGTTTCTTCTGGAATACCACAACCCAAAGGAGTAGAGGGACCTCTATTAATTAAACAAACAACAGTGTTTACAGCCCCTTCCCACATGTTTAAGGGCTGACCAGCATGCGACTTCATAGTCCTTGCATGCTCCATTATTGTCTTATTCATGCGTTCAGCCACTCCATTTTCTTGTGGAGTCCTTGGAAGTGTTTTCTGCCTACGAATACCATTAGAGGAACAATAATCTTCAAAGTATTTGTTGCAATACTCACGACCATTATTAGATTTGATACATTTTATTCTTTTACCAATCTCATTCTCAACCAATCTTTTCCATTTTTTAAAAGTTTCAAATACATCAAATTTATGCCTAAAGAAATAAATCCATACTTTCCTAGTTGCATCATCATGATGAACTACAACTGATTGTATGTTTGAAGTCATTTTGTTGATAGTCAACTGAGTTATAGATATGATGATTGACATTAATCAATTAATGTATTGTCATTGATGTCAACTTAATTGAGTATCATTATGGTAACAAATATCTATTATGGATTGAAGATCTGGAACAAACAAATTTTATGTGGTCGGTAATTGAAGAGTTCTGTATACACTGAGAGACAGTGAACACTGAGTAAATATAGTGTATACCAAGTACAGTGATAACCAAGCTAAGGATTACCAACACAACACGGTATTGACTGAGAAGTTTAATAAAACCGGGGCTGACTAGAATGATAAGCTAGAAATTGATGATTCCGAGGTAAATGATAAGATATGTTATGACGATCAAATGGTTATGAAAATTCAAGGAAGATCGGACAAAGAAGATTGAAATGTGTTTTTCACACAACTATCAAGAAAGGTTTAAGAGGCAAAACCAATGATGGAGATTAAGCGGAAAAATCTAAATGATGGAAATTAAATGAGTTATGATGTATATATAAGAGACAAGAGATTCATTATGAATAACACCTGATGCGCACACATGCTAATTTCATGCATAACTGATCAAACTGATTAAAGATAGAATCGAGCATTTTCTACAGACATTACCGAGCGACAGAGGAAAGAGCATTAACCGAGCATAACAGAGTATGAAGAATCAGATGAACTAAAGTGAACAAATTGATTAGAGGTATTATGTACTTAGCATAGATCTAAAAATATGCAAACAAAATTATATTTGAATCAGATCATTATTGTATCAGTTTAACCATTGTTACAAATAAATCTCTTGACCGAGTAGGATGTGAAAGTCTTTATTATGAAATTCTAATGAATGTTGAGTGTTTTCTTGCTGACCCCATAGTGAATGATTGGCCAAAAGAGAACTGTTAGTTTTAAATCCTCTAACCAGGTCACATTTAGCAGTGTGCATTGTAACCTTTAATAGGGTTGGCTCTTAACCGAGCTCACTTCAGAAGAGTGAAATATTTTGGGTTACCAATCCCAGGTGTTTTTTCCCTTAGCGGGGTTTCCACCTTAAAAATTTGTGTTGAAATGTGTATGAATTTTTTGGATTGTTATTTTTCTTTACACATTAATTTATCTACTTTGATTGGTAATCATAGTATTAATTTACTGCTACTTAGTAAACAACTATATGACTAAAAGTTTGAGATCACAGTATACATTTCACCGAGTTGAGTTATATGTTTGAAATTGTTGTTATATACACCTAGGAGAATTTGGGACTGTAGGATAATTGAGAACTAACTGATTCACCACACCCCCCACCCCCCCTGCCCTCTCAATTATCTAACAATTGGTATTGGAGCATAGAGTGCTTAGAAGGAAAGTTTTAAAGGACTTAAGAAAAAGATCAAGATGTATAAGAGAACCACACTGAAGCTAAACAAGGAGAACTTTTCAACATGGAAAAGCAAAATGAGACTATACCTGACAGGGATTGGAGATGACATAACACTATATCTGGACAATGAATTCATCCTACCTATTGGACCTTTGACTTTTAATCAGATGAAAGAGAAACATGAACACAACACTATGATGGTAGAAATTGTTTTTTCACTCACTAATTCTGAATTTGAAGATATCAAGACATGTACATCAGCCAAGCAAATGTGGGACAATCTTACACTAGTTTATGGAGGAGATGCAAATGTACTGAGAGCTAAAGCTAAAAGTCTCCAAGGAAAATTTGATGACATGAGAATGAGAGAAGGAGATAACATAACACGATACAGTACCAAACTCAAGGAGGTTGTGAATGTTATTCGTGGAGTAGGTGGAACTATTAATGAAGACACTATTGTGAGTAAGATTCTTAGAAATTTATTGCCTATATATTCTATAAGAGTCTCTGCAATACATGAAATGAGATTAGCACCTAGAGATAATATTACAGTTGTTAGCCTTGTTGGTAGATTGATTTCTTTTGAGTTGAACAATTTTGACAACAGCATTGTACCTACTATAGAATCTGCATTTATGTCTTCTCTAAAAATTAGTAAATTGGTAGAAAACACATGATAAAAAATAACAGTGACAGTTATGATAAAGAAATTGATGAACTTGAAGAATTAATGGTTAGAAGACTACGCAAAGGCAAAGGAAGATATAAAGGTAAACTACCTTTGATATGCTTTAATTGTAAATAAATTGGACACTTTGTTGCTTGATGCCCTAACCGAAAGAATGAATAAAGAAATGAAAGATCTAATGACAGAAAAGATGATCAAGAATACAGAAGTAACTGACAGTATGACAAAAGGAACAACTGAGATTACAAAGACAAAGGCAAGAAGGCATGTTACATTGTTGAAGATAAAGATAATGATATTGGTTCTGACACTGATGAAGATATTGAGACAGTATTTGTAGCTTTGAAAGAAGATTCTAAAGAAGATGAGAGGTATGTTGAAACAGCACTTATTTATAAACTTATTAAGCATGACATTTGGGTTATTGATAGTGGTTGTACATGTCACATGACTGGAGATAAAGGAAAATTTGAATTTCTTGAGCATTATGATAGTGGATCTGTTAGAATGGGAAATGATACACCTTGTAAATTAAAAGGAAAAGGAACTATATTGTTGAACAATCAAATCAAATGTAAAAATGCATATTGGGTGAAAGGACTTAATTATAATATCTTGAGTGTTTCATAGTTGAATAACATAGGTCACCAAGTTGCATTTGAGAATAGAAAAGCTAGAATTTGTGATGGAATAGGAAAGTTGATCGGCACTACTGAACAATTAAAAGGTAATCTATTCTATCTTGATATTGTTGAAACTACTTGTTTGATGGCAAAGAATGAAGATGTATGGTTGTGTTTTAAGAGGCTTTGTCATGTAAATTTTGACAACATGGTTAAGATTAGTAATAAAAGAAAAGTTAGAGGTTTACCGAGCTTATCTAAACCTGACCATGTAATGTGCAAGAATTGTCAAATGGGAAAAATGTCAAAATCTAGTTTTAAGAGAAAGAATTTTTCATCTAATGATATTTTAGAGATATTTCATACAGACCTATGTGGACCAATGAGAACATAGATTTAATATGGAGACAGATACTTTATTTTATTTTTTGATGACTACTCTAGAATGATGACTGTCATGTTCTTAAAATAAAAATTTGAAGCATCTAAGATGTTCAAATGGTACAAAGCTAAAGTGGAAAAAGAAAGTGGTAGAGAACTGAAATGTTTGCGATCTAATAGAGGAGGTGAATTTATATCTGATGAGTTCACTAACTTTTTTAATGAGTATGGAATTAAGAGACGGGTTTCTGCACCAAGGACACCACAACAGAATGGAATTGTCGAAAGGAGAAATAGATCAATTGTGGATTGTGCTAGAAAATTGATGATTGAAAATAATTTTGCACAAACATACTAGAGATAAGTTGTAAGTACTGTTGTATACACATTGAACTGAGTACAACTAAAGAAAGATACAAAAAATACACCTTATGAGCTATGGTATGGTTATACACCTAATGTGAGTTATTTTAGAATATTTGAAAGTCGTTGTTATATTCTGAAAGATTATCAAAATGGTAAATTTGATTCAAAAAGTGATGAAGGAATATTTCTTGTATATTCTACTAAGAGTAAATCTTATAAATGTTTGAACAAGACTTCTAACAAGATCATTGAAAGTGAAAATATAAGAGTTGAAGAATTTTTTGAGAAGAATGATGAGGAAAGTGTGAAAGAACCAAAAGACTACAGTAGATTTGTCTACATGGAAGAACCTGACACCTTGCCCGCATAGATACCTAACGTTACCATGCAACAGGGTAATGTTACCAAGCAATGCGAGGCACCAACCGAGAATCAGGAAAATGTTGCAACTAAATATCATGATCAAGAACACAATGAACCTACTGGAGAACACAGTGAAGAACAAAGAATTGAACCTGTACTTGCAAAATATGTAAGAAGACATCATCCACAAAATCATATTATTGGATATAAGAGAGTTGGTATGATGACCCGAAGTAAGTTGAAAGACAGCACATGTTTGAATTGTGAATTTGAACCTAAAAATGTTAGAGATGCACTTGAAAATGAAGAATGGATTAATGCAATGAATGAAGAAATTGATCAGATACAGAAAAAAAAAACATGGACATTAGTACCGAGACCGAGTAATAAGAATGTCATTGACACCAAATGGATATTCATAAACAAATTGGATGAGAATGGAGATGTAACCAGAAACAAAGAAATATTAGTATGCAAAGGGTATGCACAAGAAGAAGATATTGACGATGGAGAAACTTTTGCACCCGTTGCTAGACTTGAAGGAGTTAGAATATTACTTGCATACGCAGGATATAAAGGATTCAAAGTATATTAGATGGATGTTAAATCTACATTTTGGAATGGAATACTGGAAGAAGAGGTATACATTGAGCAACCCGAAGGATTTCTTGATCCTAATCAGATAGACATGGTATGTAAGTTAAACAAAGTGTTGTATGGTTTGAAACAAGTGCCGAGAGCATGGTATGAAAGACTACATTCCTATCTTATTAGTATTGGATTTATTAGAACAACTGATAACAGCAGTTTGTATTTGAAAGGAGGAAATGATGATAAAACTCTTATTGCTGAAATTTTTGTTGATGATATTTTATTTGGAGGAAATGATAAATTATGCACATCATTTGCTGATGAAATGAGAAAAGAATTTGAAATGTCAATGTTTGGAGAGATCAAATTTTTTCTTGGCTTGCAAATTTTACAACAGACTGAAGGTATCTACATTACTCAATCAAAATACATCAAGGAAGTACTGAAGACATTCAAAATGGAAGAATCAAAACCAGTCGGAACACCTATGGTGACAGGATGAAAATTGACAAAAGAAGATAAGACACCTAAGGTAAATCAGACATTGTATTGATCTATGATTGGAAATTTGATATATGTTGTACACACTTGTTAGAATTAATCTTTTTGGTAACTATGTAATTAAAAGATATACCAGGGACATGTCATATTATTTGTAATTCCTTTAATAAGGAAATTAGACATTCCTCCTTAAGAGGATTCCTACACATGGCACACACCAAATGTGAATGTGGCACACATAGAGTATGGAAGTGATGAAGGGTGCTCCCCTTAATACCGCAAACACATAACAGAAATAGAGAAACAACAACAATTTGCAAGAACAGAAAATGGGCTTCTTATTATCTCCATAAATGTGGAATTACAATCTTTCAGAATTACAATATGCAAAGCCACATGGGCATTTCACTTACAATATTCTGTAGGACAAAGCCTCGAATTATTACTCCGATCCACCCAGAACTGCCCCGAACTTCCTAAGACAACACTACGGGCCTTCTTTATATACGCAATTTCCACCGCCTGAGAAGGTTCCAGAAATTTAGCCCTTAGGGCCGACCAAACTTAGAATTATTTTATTTTTCATTTTAATACATCAAAGTCGGCTCAAAATAACTTTTGAAACCCGAAAATTTTGAAGGAAAAATTATTTTCTTCTATTTCAGGTGGCCCAACTTCCGGAGACCATAAGTCATCACCAGTTGACCCGATTGACTATTATAACCCCATTTCGAAAACACCACGAAGCGCTCTACAAGAGCTCGATGATGCAAACATCATCGAGCCCAAGTTTTGACCTCATTCGGGGCCTCTAAAGCCTTCAAAATTGAGCTCGAAGTTTCTGTACCCTATTTTCAATACCAAAAATTTTCAATATCTTCAAAACTAGACCTGATCTAGCCATGAAACTTTACTGGCAAG